>SRMA01024228.1:0-37557 GCA_007224835.1 Danionella cerebrum
GTTACATTTAACACTGGAGTAGTGTTTATTAAACTCACAGTGTTACATTTCCCACTGGAGTAGTGTTATCAAAGTCGCATATTGTTATATTTAACACTGGAGTAGTGTTATCAAAGTCGCATATTGTTACATTTAACACTGGAGTAGTGTTTATTAAACTCACAGTGTTACATTTCCCACTGGAGTAGTGTTATCAAAGTCGCATATTGTTACATTTAACACTGGAGTAGTGTTTATTAAACTCACAGTGTTACATTTCCCACTGGAGTAGTGTTATCAAAGTCGCATATTGTTACATTTAACACTGGAGTAGTGTTTATTAAACTCACAGTGTTACATTTCCCACTGGAGTAGTGTTATCAAAGTCGCATATTGTTACATTTAACACTGGAGTAGTGTTTATTAGACTCAAATAGAGTTACATTAACAGTAGAGCAGTGTTTATTCAACTCTAAAAGTGTTAAATGAAACCCTCTGGCAGTGTTTATATTAATCCACACCATTGACACCAGCAAAGTGTTGATTTAACACTGTGATTTCACTGTGTCGTGTTCACATTGACCTAGTTTTCACTCTTTTGATCAATTCTTCAGCAGCCCAGTATTAAAGGAAACTCAGAAGCTTGATAAAATGTGTTCTTCCGTGTGCGCTCAGATGTGGGGTTACGGTTTTATTTAACTCAGCATTTTTTAGAGCCCAAGTAATTTCTTTCTGAAACACATGGCAAACACCCGTTCATCTTCCTGTTCTCTCTCTCTCTCTCTCTCTCTCTCTCTCTCTCTCTTTCTCTCTGTGGTTGCAGAGCTCCTGGTGATGACTCAGATGTGACCGTCTGATCTGGATTCAGTCGTGTAAACAGCTTGAATTACTGGCTTTCCATGATACAATCAGACGCCCCATTAGAGTCAGTCACTGATACCCCTGCAGACCTCACCCCCTCCCCTTTTCCCTCTTAAAGAGACGCTTCTCTCAGAAACGACCGGTCTGGCTCATAGTATGCTCTCTTTTGCTACGTGTTACAAACATTTGAACTTAAAACATTTCTTTTGAAGTCCAATTGTCTCAATGTTTTAGTCCAAATATCTCCCCAAAAAACTAATACACAATCTCAAGGGTTTTGGAAAGACCAGAGAGAAGAAAATACATTTTTTGGATGAACTGACGCCTCCTATGAGTCCAGGATGTTTATTTCTGGAACAGTTGACCTAAAACTCCCAATTTACTCGCACAGCAGATTACTTTTTCCTGTTGCTGGCGTGTTAATGAATCTGAACTTCCATAGAATGAGAAAAAGCACACTGAAAGTCAATGTCTGCTGGTTTCCACAGTTTAATAAAAGTTAGTAAAAAGAACACAATGACAAGAGTGTTGGTGGTTTTACGTTTTTTATTCGGGGTGAGGGGTCCCTTTAAGAACATTGAGAACAGTATTTAAGATGCAGTTGGAAACTCTAGCTGCTTTTCATAGCACGCTGGGAAAGAAGGCAATCTATTTTTGTCTATAAAGGGACAAAACCTCTCATTCTGCTGTGAGAGGAGCAATTAAAACCCTAAAAGAGGCAGAGGCAGCGTGTACACCAGATAACAGAAAGGCACTGTGTTTACCCAAAGCTGTGGAGATTTAATAGAATTAATTTTTCAAGCATTGACTTCAAAAACTTTTCATGGATAATTAATATCTAAAATGTTTTAGATGTCTTTTAATTAGGCAAAATTGAGACCCAATGTAGACAAATTGAAGCAACGGCAGTCATGTCTCCAATTGGGCTCAGATTTAAAACCTGACCTTATATAATTATGATTTGTATTTACCTCAAAATGGAGACAAAAGGAAGTTTTCTCAATCTTGTCTCAATTTGTCCTCAGATTTTTTAATATGATTTGAAACTTTTAATATTTAGGCCATAACCTGAAACTTGTAAGATTTGATGAAATGAGACATCAAATGATACTAAATCACAGATTGAGAAATTGAGAAAAAAATTATATAATCTCATTTACGTCTCAATTTGTACTCAGACTTCAATAGAAATAAAATGGGAAAAAATCCCAAATCCCGTTTTCATCTTAAAATGTTTCTGTGAGACAAAAATAATTTCTGTTAGAACAAGAGGATGTAATCTCAGCTGTGTCTCAAATTGTGCTCAGATTTCAAAATATTACTTACCAGTAAGTACTTATTAGAAGAACTATATTCAAACCCTGTATATGTTATAAACTTAAATATTTCTTTTCGATTTTATGAAGCATGACAAAAGAGGAAGTGATGTCTGGTATTGTCTCAAATTGTGCTCATACTGAGAATTATTTTTGAGAACCATAATCTTAAATGTTTCTCTTCATTACAGGAAACTGAATGAAGATCATAACCTAAAACAGACACAATATAACAAAACAAGATTATTCTCAGTCTTGTCTCAATATTTGCTCAGATTAGGAATAAAATATAAAAATGTATGATTTGCTTTTCTATAATAATGTTTCTGTGAGACCACATGAGATCAAATCATTTATCAAATTCTGCTCGATTTCCATGATCAAAAAACCATAAATTTTAGTTTAAACCGTGTTTCTCCTAGATGTACTGTATGGGAGACTAGCAGGGAGAGAAATTAAGCTTGTATTATGCCATTGGAATATAAAAGTAATCTCAATTAAGTCTCAAATTATGCTCAGCTTTGATATCAAGTCCAATACATTTGCAAAAAACACCAAAACATTTATAACCTGTCTCAAAATTCATTACACAAAAGAGGAAATGATATAATTGACTAGCGTTTAACAAATATGCTAACGGCTAAATGCTAGCATCTTCAAGAGCCCATGGTTGATATCAACTCCTCTTCCTGTTAGCTGAGCTTATGAATTGATAGGGATTCCTGATTGCTGTTAAAAAGCTAAAATCGTTTACACTCCTTTACTTTGTTACAAATGGCTTTCACTGTCAAATGTTTGCTCATTTGTTTTATTCAACACAACTAAAAATTCTTTGTTTTTCCAACTAAATGTTGCTTTTTGTTTGTCTTTTTTTCAGTTTTTAGATCGTTTCTCATCACATTTGGGCAGAAAACAAGCCGTGGCCATGTTAAGCATCCAGGGAAAATACACCAGAACCACCAAAATGAAATAAAAAACATTTATTACAAGCTTTTCATTGTGGAGGGCACTATAAAAAGCAGACACTTTTGATCTGTTAAAAATAATCATTTCTCTGTCCAACACGGTAAACTGTTCAAAAGTGCTACTTCTGGAGGCAATTGAGTTTTAAACGTTGATGAAACAGCAAGTGAACATACTCTAAAATATACTGTTAAACCTTTTTTTTTGCTGAATTGTGCCTTTACTAACGTCATCCATCAACTGTATCGTCACAAAACATGGCAAATGCATCCCAGATCATGGCAGTGTACGCCAGCAGTGCTGCTCCCTTGGGAAAACGGATGCAGAGGGGAAGGAAAGAGAACATACTTCGGCACCTTCTTGTTAAAAAGCAAAGCTGGCACTGGAACAGAAAAAGAGCGGGTTAACAGAGCTAAGCCACTGTATGCTAGTCCTATCACTGTTTCAAGGCACTGGAACAAGAACAAAACTCTACTGACACACCGCTGACTTCTCATGCACCCACCCCCCCTCCCTCCTCCTCCTCCTTCTCCCCATAAAAACACTAGTAATCCAGCTCATCTGGCAGACAGGAAATTAATTTTCTGTTGCGGAACAAAACACTCTTGAGTCCGCTTGGCTTTCTCAGAAGAGGATCCTTGTAAAATTCCTCTGTGGTTGTTTTTCCGAATCCCAACTAAACGAGACGCTTGAAGAGTCCTGGATTTGCCAGATATGCACAGACAGACTCCCAACCGCCTGGAGTGTGCACATCCATGGCAATGTACACCGTCTTTAAAGGGATAGCTTTGGTAAAACGTTTGTTCACAAAAAGAGCGATCTGAAGAACGTTGGAAAGCCATGGCGATCGACTTGAGCGCTCAAGACCAAAGCATTCCAGCATCCTTCAAAAAAAAAAAAAAATCCCCTTTTGTGTTAAAACTCAAACGGGAGGAGGCAGAGAACATACCAACAGAACCCCCCCTTTAAACCCGTAAATCACCGGAGGCTACGACTGACAGCGAACGAGAGCGAACAGGTGTCTTGTCTCTCTTTCAAGTCCATCCTACACACTCACACATTCTCGACCTCCCCGGTCCGCTCTTCCCTCCAGCCCCGGCAGCCGGCAGACGAGGCTTCAAGTTCCAGCCGTTAAAAAAACAGATCCCACATTGCTACGGTGTCACCGAATGACGTGCAGCTCTGACGAAGGTGAAATCCTCTTCCATGGCGGTGTCCAGTTGCCGACTTCTTTAGCCCATCACAGGAATGCATCAACCGCCGTTGGCTCAGAGTGTCAGTGTTCAGTGTCCAGGCTTGTTTTGACACCAGACACCTGCTGGAGGTTGTGTGCGTGACTCTGGTGACCCTTCATGCCAGTCCCCGGCGTATTTTCCACACGCCTCGATCCTCAGCTTCCTGAGCGGAAGATGATTTGAGGGAACTAGAAAGGTTCTGGTCTCCTTGGCATCGCTTGCAAGGCTCTCTGGCTCAGTTGAGTGTCCGGACTCTACGCCCAGAAAGAACGTCCCAATGTGCAGAAGAACCAAAGCAGTGTGGAAAACAAAAAAAAAACAAAGGTTTAGGCGCTCTCTCTCATAAAGGACACTGCTCAGAGCTGAACGATCCTCCTTCTTTCTTTTTCCTGCGCTTCTTCTTCTTCATGTGCACCATCCAGCAAGCAGTCGCCACCAGGACAAGGATCAAGCCCACGATCAAAAGGACCATGGACACCACCTTGGTCTGTGGTAGATCGTTATATGTGTACGTCACACCAGTTCCAGCAACTCCAATCACTAAAGAAATGATCCCGAATGGGAAAATGCAGCGATACCAGGACTTCTCCATCCCACCCGTAGCTTGCGAGAGTCTTTCAAGCGACGATAAAACCTCTGGGACTTTGGGTCCTGCTTCTTGCAGTTGGCTTTCCAAGGTAGGTGCCGCCGTTGTCTGCGGCTGACAGGTGAAGTGGCCCGTCGTGCATCCCATTTTACACGAGGGATGACTGGAAGCATGCAAATAGGGAATCGAGGGGCACCTGATGTGACTCGACGTAAAGCTTACGCGGATGCTGTGAAGGATATCGTGGTTCCCTCCATCAGAGGCAGAGATCCTCTCACGATCTCTGTGGCTTTCATCAGAGAGAGCGGCGCTCTGCTTCTCAGTGCTGCTGCAGCAGCATGTCTGAAGAACAGAGAGGAGAGAAAGCCCTGCTATTTATGAGAGCAGATGAGGGGGCGGAGTCAAGCTGCTGATTGGCTGCAGCTGCACACTGACGTAAACAGTCCTAGCAAGAGGCTGGAGGGAGGGGGAGTTAACCATTCATGCACCTTCTCTCAAATCCACCCACTCTCGCCGGGTGAGAGCATGCTGTAATCCTGTAACGAAAGGGGAATTACTATTTGTGCTTGTTTTTATTAAATAAGGAGATTAGCAGATTGTTTAATGTAGGAACTGAGCCACGGGAGAGCATTATTTAACCCAAGCAGCACGGGCTCGCCGGTGGAAATCAGAAGAATCTGCCCGTGCACCCACGCTCTTGTGGCCTCCCACGCCACACACTGCCACCGAACGATGCCAAACGCCTGAGGAGCGGCCAGAGAACGGATGTCCATTTTTTAATCCCCCCGAGCATCGTCACGAATTGCTGATTGGAGGAAAATTAATTTCTATAATAAAGAGCAGAGGCTATAATCACCCAGGGAATCATCTGCTGGCTCTGAGCTTGTTTCCATTTCAAGACGTAAAGATTTGTGCGTTGTGACGACAACATTCACAGATCCACTTAAGCCTCGCCTCGCGTGATTAGATTAGAAATACCTCCCAGTACTTCCATGTCATATTTTCTAATATCAGTATACAGAACAGTTTGTATTTTAATGCACAAGGGCTGGACACTGAAACTGAAACTGAATTTTAATAATTTTCCTTTATAAATCATTAGTTGTCTGGATAAAACATTTAAATATCTCATACAGGAAACTAACACAGTGATGTTTGAGAAGTGAAATAAAGTAAGGCACTCATTGTATTATTTAAAAACCTTGATTGACCTCCACACACAGGTGAATCTAGTCATGAGAAATTATGTAAAGGAGGCCAATCGTAAAGGAAATCTTCTCCAAAGAGCCTCTGAACAACTCTCAGATGAGCTGAAAACAATGATTGTTGAGCATCGTGGTTTTGAAGAAGAATTCAGAAAGCTCTCAGAGATTTAAGCTCTCAGTTTTAACTGTAAGGAACACTGTGCTGAATTGGAAGACCAGAAGCACAGTTTTAGTTAAGTCCCGAAGAGGCAGAGCAAGAGAAATCTCAGATAAGCAGAGATGCAGCATGAAAAGAACAGTCACGGACAACCCACAGACCAGCTCAAAAGACCTACAGCATGATCTTCCTGCAGATGGCGCCACTATGCATCGTTCAACTATTCAGAGCACTTTACACAAGGAGATGCTGCATGGACGAGTGAAGAGGAACAAGCTTTATCTCTGCACACGGAAGAAATTTGGACATCCCATCTTCAGATGCTGTAGACTGGTGAAACTAAAACAGAGTTATTTGGGGAAAAAAAGGGTGTTAAGCAGTGACGTCGTTAGCCCTAATTTAGGGGGGCTTCAGCCTCCCTAAAATTTCCCAAAGCCCCCCTTATAATTTGGGGCGACATTTTATTTATTATTATTATCTTGATATTTAAAATATATTTAAATAAGTGCATACATGCAGTGAACACGAGCCAGCAAGAAAGCGAGTTAAACTGAAGTTCGCTTTCAAAATTATTATCGTTATGATTCCCATCGTGCCTCATTAGCATGCGTCAAGCGTGACGTGGTAGGTGGCCGCATAAGCAGCTGGACCAACACAACAGTGTGGAGGCAGCAGCAGTGAACACACGGTGTACACACGGTCAGCGATTGCACGTTGATAGCAGCGATTGTTGCTTAATCTGAACATTTACCTGTGGTAAGAGAAGGAATGAGAATTTCACCGCATGCAATGTACGAGAAGCCCTCCAGGGGCTAAGCCCCCCCTATCTGTCAACCCTAGTGACGTCCCTGGTGTTAAGCATGGTGGAAAAACCGTCTGGTGGGGGTTTCATCATGTTGTGGGGTTGTGGTCAGTGCTGGGACTGTGAATCTTGTTAAAGTTGGAGGTCACATGGATTCAAGTCAACAGCAGATTCTGGAGAACAATGTCCAGGCATCGAAGTTGAAGTTCCTAAACACGGCTCTTCTGCAGCGTTCGTGGAGAGGAACAAGTAGAAAGATCTGCAAGGGCTTCTCAGAGGGCTCTCCCAGAGCTGAACATGGTGGAAACCATCAAACCTGAGATGTTTTGTCCAGAAGAAGGATCCAGAACATCTGGACAATCCAATTGGAAGCTATAGAAAGCCTAATGTCGAATTTTGTTTTAATAATTCCCGCACACTTTCCATAAATAATCTTCTCACAAACTCAGCAAGAAGGGCAAAACCGTGAATGTAGATGCTTTTTGAGGCTAAAAGTGAATTGTGATATTTTCTTATCAAAAAGCAAACTTTGGGTCAGACTCACACAAAAGAATAAACTGTTTTTAATCTTATCTTTTCAAAGACCCCTCACCCCCAAAACTCAAAATATTGCCATTGGTTCCTGGATTTGCAGGTTTAGACGTCACTGTAAAGAATTAATGACGTAGAGCATTGCTGAAGACAGTTTGAACTGAGAGAAAATGTGGGACGTGTGTTTATTGATTAACACGTAACGCACAAAAACATTTTCAAAGTAATCAGTTCTTTGCATAATTTTGTGCGTGCATTTCTGTTTCCGACATGAACAGTGCTATCATGACACGCGCCGTGATCATCTTGGGTTGCTGTGAAAGCCAGGCTTATTGATTGCTTGACATTTGTAAAAATCTTCCTCCTCAACAGAGAACGCCGAGCTTCATCCACACATTCAGAGCGCAGTCTCTCCCGTTATTGATCAGACAGCATTTAATGGATCAATCACAGAAGAGCAGACATTACAGATGCCCTTCGCTGCAGAAAACCCATTCAATCTGCTCGCAGCATCTAGTAAACACAACAAAGCCTTTTAAAACGACTATTTATAACAGGATCTGTCCAGTGCACAGAAGAGGAGCTCAGTGAATCAGACGGTTCCAGAAATCACCGCACTGTACGATATTAGCCCTAATGCAAACCACTTTAAAAACTCATCCTGTAACGATTGCGGTGAAGTAATAGATGCCTTTGACTCTTACATTTTTTTAACAGAAAGTGTCTCAGTTTTGAAAAGCAGATGGAAAAGGGGTGTGGTCAGCCGTGAGTTAATTGAGATGGCGGTGAGGGGATGTGCATAAAAGAGGTGTGCATAAAAACATGTTCTGCGTAATTCACTTCACAAGATAAAGAGGGTTCAGAGAGCAGTGTGGAAGGGGAGGGTTACTCCGATGCTTCTCGACTAATTAATCATGGCCTTCTGAAATCATGCTGTTTCAGAAAAACGTGTTTCCGTATCTAAACAGCATAATAGCAATGAATTCCTTCAGACTCTGCGTCCATGATAATGGATCTTGGGTTTTTTTGTATTATTGAAGAAAAGATTATATATGACATCATTCTGACGCCTTCAGTCGTATAATTTATTATTAAATTATAAAATCGTATGTATGAAATGTTTCTGTTTGTAATCATTTAAATTAACTTTTTTGTTTTTATAATAAAAATAACAATAATAAAATTTCTGAGTTTTCTAGGTTCAGGGTCTGTTCCTGGCTGCTTCCAGCTGGTGGAATTTGAACGTCTGAAATTCTGTTGGTGAAAAACTTTGACGAGTATTGTTGGGTGCTGGTTTTAAATCCTTTGATTGATGTTATTTGACCTGGATATTCCCCTGGACAGTCCCTAGTTGGAATCATGAGCTTTGCAAACTCTGTAACCTCAGAGGAGTCATGGCCGGTGGTTACCTCTCTGTAGCCTCTTGATCCATAGCAGGGAAATGTCCATCAATTTCAAACTCCTCCCCTAAAAATTTGTCCATATATGGGTATAACATCCTCCACATCTCTTTTTAGCAACTTAACTCTTAAATAAGTTACATTTTATGTATAATGCATCATTACAATCTTCAGATTTCTGTGAATTTGCTCATCGTTGAGGTTATCGAGCAGCATTTGCTGAAAAACTCAATTGAAATTCAAAACATCAATTGAAATTAAAAAAGCAGAATGAGGAAACGACGTAGATGATTATTTTTTGGTTGTGTGGTCCCTTTAATGGCGGTGACTCATGGCTCACGCCCTCATGGACATACTGTACGGAGAAAGCAAACTGCAGGAGAGGAGAGGAGGAGAGGGAGGGATGATAATGAGACGAGGAGGAGAGTAAGAGAAAGTGATTGTTTTGGCTCATCTGTGTAATGCTGCTCATTCTCTACTCTGCAAATATTGGATGCTTCTCAGATGACAATCATTTCTGGAGGAAAGCACACTTATACTGAAATATTGCACACACCATATCGATCATATTAGATCTGAGCCATGCCATCAAACATTTGGGAACAATAGAGATCAACGCTCCAGAAGGGGACAAAGGAGCAGGGGTTACAAGAACTGTTGCTGGGAATGAAATTACGCGACAAATGCTGATATTAACAGGATTTATTTGAAACTTTTTAATCGGAATATACGGGTCCGAAACAGTGTTTATTTAGAGTCCACCTGGGGTTGTGATCAGAAACAGTTACCTCACCATCACCCAACTCACATTTAGGTTTCATTCGCTAAGATATTTAGCATTTTCTCGAAGTAGATGCATATCAAGAATAAAACAGAAATCACAGTTCCTGTGTTTCCTTACTCCCCTTCTCTTCAACCACCCGCATCTGGAACACCCGTGTACCTCCGTATTTAGCCAGGACTCTGAGAGCCTCCATCCGCCAGAAGGTCAAGTATCTCTGAACCACAGCGTCTCTGTGATCTTTACGGAAAGTGGTTTTTGTTGGATTTCTACCTGCCTGGACTGGTACTATGAGTTTTTCAATCAGCTCTTATCGTTTGAAGAAGGATCTTTAAGGACTTGTTTCTTTAAGGAGGGAGATGGGGCACAGATTTACCAACTATACATGTTTATTAACATTCTGTTTCAACAACAGTACAGGAGAAAGATGCTCCTTAAATGGAACTGCAGTCCGTGTTGTTAGAGTAAGTCACAGAAGAAGGAAACTACAGATGGATCAATGTCTTCAGAGATGGCAGACGGAGTAGAGGTGAGGAGCAGGAATGAGGCAAACCTGAGTATCCAACAGTAGCAGACGGAGTGATGGAAGAACACTGAGGAGACACACAAAAGATCCCGGAGATCCAACAAGGTGGGAAGCTATCATGGAGAGCCAGAGTGACTCAGGGGTGGGGTTGGGTGGGTGACTCAGGTTCAGCAGGTGAGATAATTGGAGGGAAATTAGTTGTTGGCTGTGTCTCCTCTGAGCAAAGTTTTGCATTTGTGGAGATTAGAAAAGATTTTTTTTTTTTTTTTTTTTTGGATTTTGGAAGTTGGATTTTAATGTGAAACCAGGATTAATCCAAAACCCTAGAAGTGCTTCCCAAGAGCCTTTCTTACCGTTTACCGCCTCAAGTCAGATTCTTCTGTTGTGTTCACAGTGTAAAACGGAGCCTGGAGGGATCCCAAAACCTAAAGCTCTGATCTCATCTTTTATTTCATCAATCAAGTTTACAAATGTGGAAAATAGGAGTTGTTCCTTCAGCGTTTCATATCTATTTTCCAGTTTTTGTCTTCACTGAATGCTAAATAAAATGCAAATGAAAGTGGAACACCCAACTCCCACAGATCTCCCACAGTTTTCCTCCGGAATATTTATCATGAAGCGTTCAACAGCACTCCTGAAACATTAACTCCACTGTTGGGTCTTTTCAAAAGCTTCTTTTAAAGCAACAGCACCTACTGTGTCCTGCTGGAGGGTTGTTTATGGGCAGACGAGGAATTTTAAAGATCACTTCACAGTTCCTTTTTCTGTGAAGCACGGTGCTACTTCCAGGAAGCGTCCTGGGAAAGTTAGGGATGGATGTTATTCTTACTGGACTCTGAAGTGGCTGAGTGAAGCTTCATAAGATTAAATCTCTGCCGTCCATTACGACGCCTTCCTTTCCCGAGGCGCTGCAGCTCAGAGCAAAGAAATCTTTTGTTTGCAGAGACAAAGGTAGAATTTCCCTCCCGACGAGGGTTTAAAAGTCAAGAGGCATCAAGCTCTTGCTTCTCCATCATGCCACGCGGGCTCAAGTGCTGAATGTGATGCATTTGTAATGTTTCTGGATAATATGCTGCAAATAGTAATCTGGTGCACAGTTGGGTGCCGCTGGGGATGGAAAATGGAAGAAGGAAATGATCTCCTCACCCTGACATTGACGTTGTAAATGTGTTTGACATAATTCTGTGCAGGGACAAGGATCGAGGTGAAAGAAAGAGCTGCAGGGAAATTGAGAAGAGCAGAATTATTTACAGTTTTACGGATTATTTGATTCTACATTTTATATTTCAGCTCAGTGCAACATTCTCCGGCTACTAAGTATTGACTGTGGCTTAGGACCATGAGATGAACCTTCATCAGACGCTTCGAAAATGGTTTAGACGGATTGTGGCAATTGATGCAGGTAACAAACAAATAGGTGAGAGTATGAGGAACGTAATACTTGATTATTACTACGACCCTCTCCTCAGCTCGGTCACATGATGACCAAAAAAAATGGCCTCCCTTACTCAGGAGTACAAAGGGTGGTAGCGCAGTCTACATGTTTCCGCTCCAATCCAGTTTGATACATGCGCCAGTGTTAAATGTGACTCTGTGTACAGACAAGCAAAAAGAGAAGTTAAACGATGGAAAATCTTGGACTACGCCCTCCAGGTGTGACTTTGGACATGTTTAATATATGCTAACAGTGCTATCCCCAGATGTTGAATCGATTTAAAAAGGAGATGGGGCCCTCTTCTGGCTGAATATAAAACATCTTTTTGTTTGAGTGTGTTTCACACTGTGGTGAATTTGTGCTGGTGGACCGTCTATTAGTCGTGGTAAATGTTTTGTGGTGCTGCGGGACATTATTTTGTAGATATTTGCTCAAACTTTATTCAGGTCGTATAGAAAAATCATATAATCATTTGGAACAACTGGAATATTTTAAGAAATATTTTCATGTCAGTTTTTGCTAGTATTATCAGCTCCATTATCAGTGCACCAGAAAAGCCAAAATTACCAGATACGTAAAGCTCATGCATACATCAAGCTGTCCAGGTGACGCCCCGAGACAGACGTCAAATTCTCTGTTTCATCTGTTGTTTTGCATCTCTGTTGCCGTTTCTGGTGCCTGGGTGAGTCAGTGACATCAGTGGGCAGGGGCTGGAGGAGGGTGCCCACCCACGGCCCGCTGTGTGATCCCAGCGCCACCTGTCTCTCAGTCTGGAGCTGTTCATGCCTCCCTTCTGTGGGCCAGAATCCCCATCGGGAACCTCCAGAGAACTCTGTTTACAAGCGCAGCAGGGAGATGACAGAAATACACATTACAGCCTCAGGGAATATAAATAAGCATCGAAAATGCAGTTAAACTGTTTATTCGTTCAAGAATTACATTTCATTCAAAAAGAGGCACTTTGAAGAGAACTACACTTTCACGACTGGCATCAGAACGCAGCAGATATCATTAAGTAACAAAAAACTAGGCTTAAAAATAGATAAAATATTCACAGCAAGGAAACAATCCACTGCACAGTTAAATAGATATTTAAAGGCTTTACACGATAAAGAGTTCTTTTTGCTTTAAAATTGGTAGTGACTAAGTTCTACTCCAAAAATCATTTCACGACCCGTTGTTTATGCACATGGACGAATAGACCCACGCAATTATTTTATATTTATGTAGTAAAATACTAAACATTATCACACGACTTTGATAATCGTTACTAGTTTATATCACGTCGGTAAAACAATGGTGTCAGGCAGCCATTTTTTTTTTTTTTTATGTATTCGGTATGAGATAAGGTGCTTTTTTACCATATACCCAAGGGGTAGGAGGTAAATGCAAATAAAATGGGACCAAGAATTGATCCCTGTGGGACTCCACAAGAAAGGGGTGCTGTGGGTGAGGAGGCGACACCCGTTTAACAGCACAAGATCTCTGTGCAAGTTAAGACCTGAACCACTGCAGTGCAGACCCCCTGCACAAGATCTCTGTGCGAGTTAAGACCTGAACCACTGCAGTGCAGACCCCCTGCACAGACACAGTGTGGTCCACTGTGTCAAAAGCAGCAGTCGGGTCTAAAAGCATCATTAAAAACCTTTAAAAGCTACTAAAACTAAATACAGAGATGTGATATTGGGCAGAAGTTCCGGGGTGCCACAAGGGTCAGTTCTTGGTCCACTGCTCTTCACGCTTGTCTTACCCCTTGCAGATGGTATAAGGGTCTAATTTGGGTGTTTATTGTCCTGAAATGAAGGGATACCCTGCAATAGACTGGCGACCTGTCCGGGGTATCCCACCTTTTCCCTGTAGAGCCCCATGACCCAGAAAAAGGTTAATCAAAAAAAGATTTATTTTGTTCTTCTACGACTTTCAACAGATGGGATGGTAAGTCATGATTTGGGGAAGAGAGAGCGATGCAAAGGTCCGATATCAAACTCAGGACCCCAAGGGGAATGTTTGTCACACTCACTGTGCGCTTTACCACATCAGCAGATGATAACTTTGCTTCAAACATTCGAATTAAAGTGAAAGTTGAGGAGCAAAGATCTAACGTCTAATACTTGTGAGATTCTTACTGAAGTAACCGTTGAGAGCAGTCTGCTTTTAACCATGATAATGAATACTGACTCTAGAAATTAAAACAGAAATAAAATCTGATGCTCAGTTGAACTTATACAGTATGGGTCGCACACCTTGCCACGAGAGATCTGACCGCGTCTAGTATGGAGATGTACGAGAGAATGAAGCTGGATCGATAGATTGTAGAAGGAAGCTTCGGGGGTGGATACGGCAACAGCTTTGAGCTCCTCCGTGGTGTGAAAAGCACACGGGACTCTAAAAAGAGACAAAATCAATGCGAGTGATCTTTGTTCTAGTGACTCAGAGCTGGAACAGTCAGAGATGAACCGTGAGCCAGAACAACCACACAAAGCAACAGCATTTTAGGTTGAGTTACAATCCCACAATAATCTGTATTTCATCCAATTATCAACAAAAGAGGAGCATTTCTTCTTAAATATTTGACACAGTGGAGGGATTTTGGCCTTTTCTGCATTTCGGGGGAATCTGTTCCTTAGCTTTCTCTTATCAATAGCACATAGTCGTTCAAACCGGTCAAATGAAATAACGTTAATGCATGGCATAAAAAAGTTGCTAGTAGTTTTGGTCCAACTAGGAAAAAAAACCCAAAAAGCTTCTCAGTTGTAACAAATATAAAGTGCTCCAAAACTACAGAGACAAAAAAAAAAACAAAAAAACAGCAGATGCCACGGCTCCCCAACCCATCACTCACTGGAAACTTCACTCTGGACTCGTCTGCTCTTCCTCCAGACTCTGGAACTTGATGTGCAAATGAGAAACAAAACCAGGAACAGACCAGTTCTTTTTCTCCCGAGCCCATCATACACTCTGCTTCTTTTTTGTGATATTGGAAAACTTTAATCCATAGGAAAATGTACTTTGGCTAGTGAACATCTCAAGTTCTGATGATCTCACGATGGTGTGAAATCCCTCATGTATTATTGACATAATTAGTAACGGAGAAGTTATTTGTATTATAAAGTTATACATTTAACTCTGTAAACTCTAAACAAATGAATTGCTTTGAATGGCATACACAGTTGAAATTAAGTAGCATATAATCATGAAATCAAATAAAGGGTAATAATAAAAAGAAGAGCTCAAAGTTGGGTGGGAACTTCGAGAGGAGAGAAGTTATCCTGACGGTGGCTAGTCACACCTTCCTCTGCTTCTGATTGGCTAGATCACGAGTGTCGTCCAATGAGACGAGAATGCGTTGTTTCAAGAGTTTGGGATCTCACATTAATGACTGGCTGATGGTCTGGATCGAAACTGTACTTCCTAAACTACCAACACGTGTTCTTTCTGCTCTATGGAACGAAGTCCGTTCCAAAATTTCAAAAGAAATGAACATTGTCTTAAAATAAATGTAAAACTTTACGTTTGTCTTTTTGGCATGAATTCACTCGCAGAGCAATCCAAACTCCTTACAGTTTTCATAGTTTTGCTCAAACTACTGATTTCTTTTTTCAGATCCAGGTCTTAAAGACAGTTAAAGAGGAGTGTGTTCAGAGGATGAAAATAGAAAAAGACATTACAACTACAAAGGAGTATAAGAAATATAAAGAAATACATTGTGTTCGGACTACGTTCGCTGCAGATTACCTAAACGTAAAATCAGCCCCTTAAATTATTTGTGTAATTCTGGTAATTAAATAAAGCAGATCCAGCAATGACATTTATTTTAAGTCCATTTCACAGGATATCAGATCTACCGTCAGATTACCAACACAAATAACTAACAATCTTTTTTTAAGACCAAATCAATAAATGCATACAACATAATTTAAATACATTTAAAAAAAGCTGCTATTGGCTTCTCGAATAGCGAAAACTGGGTGATATTCTATAAAAGTAAAACCGAGGTTTGAATTTAAATCACTTGATTGTATGCTCTTCGTTTTACACAAAAGATAACCAAAAAAATTTATAGATTTAAAGGTAATTCCACATTAAAAAGTAGTTTTTGGATGCACACATCACCCCCTGCTGGCAGCGGTGCCAAAGCACAGTTTTCCAGAGGACCAGTGGTTCCAGAGTTGCTCTGAGTCCTGACTTCAAACAGGAAGTGCCTGTCTGAGATGGAAGAGGACAGGAAATGAAAGCGGACTCATGATCACAAGAGCTCCATGATTTTATTGGGTTTTCTGAACAAAACAGCAGCTGTGATCAATCATGGCATCAGCGATCATGTGACCTGCTCATGTCATCAGTTTTCACCTTCTGGAGACGCAATCAGGCTTGACATAAACCAGTTTGAAATCATCATGAGGAAATGGAAATGACGAGCGAACCAAAATCCTTTTTTGCAGAAGATCAACATTTTCCTAGTGTTCATTTTCACAGTCTTTTTAGTTCGGCGTCACTCTGAATCCAAAACCAGCGATGGGAACTGAACGCCTCCTTCTGCGAGGAGTGACCACACACTGCGTAAAACCATGGGACTGGGTCGGTCTGCGGTGGCCTGGGAATCCCAGCAGGACGCAAGATTATCAGACATCACCTACAACTCAGAAAATTAATGAAAAAATAAGTTTTGGGTGAACTTAGCTGACAGACAACAGAAAGCTGCACATGCTCAGAGGATGGGAGGAGCCTATTTTATCTCTATATTCATCTCTTATACTTAAACATTATTTTGTTTTAATAAAGTGAAAAGACACAATGTTTGAAATGTTCTTGACAAAATAGGCTCCAGCAGATCCCTGAGACCCTGATTATGAATCTGAACCTTTCTAAATGACTCCTAAAAAAGCTCCACTCTTACGACATCATTATTCACGTTATTAAACCATTATAAAGGCTTGATCCACCTGCTGAAGCTGAAGAGCCTGCTCCAGTCGCTCCACATTGACTCGCGCCGTCTGGACGTGTCTCAGTTCAGCCTCGTTGCTGTACGACAGGATGGGGGGCAGACAGGGCTGAGCATCGGGGTCAGCCCAATCCTGTCTCCTCTTGATGGGACACAGAGACCCGGAGCTCCACTTCTCCCATCTCTCCCAGTCTGAGGATCACAATGCATTAGCATACAGGATGCTCTTCATATAAAGCAGTGAGACAAAAATGCTTTCAGAAATAAAAATGATTCGAATTGCATCAACGGCCTCAAACGCACCGTTATCGAGTGATTAATAACGATTGTAAGCGTACAGATTTAATGAATAAATTCTCTTTTGTTCACTGATGAAACATAAATTATTAATATTTAAATTTCTGAAACCATTTTTTTTGTTCACGGCATGTTTTACCCACATCTGCCTAAACGTTTAGTATTTTCTTGTGACTTTCCGTTTATTAAAAGGCTATTCATTTTGTGTTTTCTACGTGATGCTAGATTACAGCTTTCAAGTGTTCTCCATTTTTTGGTGATAAATATATTTTTTGTTTAATGTTTGGTTTTCAATGATTTCATCAGTGACTCGACAGAGACGAGAAGTGAAGTACCTTTCCTCCGAAGACCCACACACGTAAGAAGCTCCTCGGTCATCTTCTCCAGACCCTCGAGCATCTGCAAGGACTCGTAGCACCTCTCACCCGAGCATCCTGAAACGCCCACACAAACCTCATCTCAACCTACTTCGACTGAGTCCAGAAAGGTGCCTCCTGCGACTCGAAGGAAGGAACAGCGATGGTGTTTGATTGGAGGAACACTGATATAAAAATGTAATTCCTGGTGTTCCCCATAATCGATATAAGCATTTGCATTGGTTTACGATAACGAAAATATGCTTTTCCAGCTTTCAACAGCAGGACGCAAAAGTTTTCACTAATTTCTTGGTCTTGGTGTGCGGAGCCTATGGCTCTTATGGATACAGCTCCTCAGCTGTTTTTAGGTGATATTTTCACCTTTTGTAAAACATTAAGGTTCTCGGGGTGGATAGAATCCCCACTACTATGGAGTAACTTCAGCGAGGGGGAAAGATGCTTCAGAATCCGAGACCTCAGGGTTGAGGAGATCCTCCAACAGTAATACCTGCTTCGAACGACATACAAGTCTCAGATGATGCTTCACGAGAGGCTTCCTGGACTAACGGAATGCACACTCCGAAGCGTTGCCTCTGGACTATATACCGTGTACCTGAGAGCGCATCCTTCAGAGCCTGGTGTTCAGACTGGAAGCAGTGTGTGAGGTTGAGGCAGCGCAGTGAAAGCACCTCCAGCTCTCTGGAGAGATCAGCAGGAGACCTGGACGGCCATTCGGACGGAAACTGAGCGAGCAGTGAGTCAAGAACAAACTCCAAGGTCCTAAGTCCTCCCTGCTCTAGAAAAAATAAATCCATGTACCGTGCAAAAGCAGATGCTGCAGAAGGATACAGCTGCTCGCAGTCTCTCAGTGAACCGAGCTCTCTCCGGTACCGGCTTCGATTGCTGGCGTAAAACTTTCATCCATAACCTAAAAAACAAAACCTGGTTAAAACTCAGAAATAAACATGACATCGATTTATATCCCCATCATTCCTCTGTTGGTTGTGATTAAAGAAAATGCAGAACTCGAAGCGTTTGGAAGACAAAGAAATAAACCATTTTGTTTTTTGAGATGATGCTTTGGGCGGCTCCTCCAGTGGCAACCTTTGGAATTGCACCAAAACAAAAACAATCCTTTTTAGATATTTGACTAAAATAATTAGACTTTTTCTGATTTACTTTTTTAGCTTTTCCATGTGTTTATTAAACATTGAGTTTGAGCATTATAACCTGAGCAGCTGCTGAACCAACAGATTATCTTATGCAAATTTTAAAAGTGTGAAGCAGTTAACCAGAACAGAACCAGAACTGCAGAAACTCTCGTAGAAGAGAAAATGCACACGTCAATTTCCTTTTTCTGATAAATGAATCAAAACAGAGAAGAAAGTGCATCTTCCAACGGACTTTTAACTTGTAAAATGTTTGAATGAAGATAGCACTGTGTCACTATTTTGAGGTATGGAACACATGGAAGTGATGAGAACTGTGGGAACCAGTGCACCAGGAGGAGCTGAACGCAGTCAACTCAACCTGAAAAGGAAAATATTGAATGAGAAAAATGGAACGCACCGGTTCTGCTTCGATCTCTTTGCCTGCCACACAGGAAACAAAGGAGATGGGATCCTGAAATTATGCAGAAATAGAGAAATAAATAACCTTTTGAGGTTGAAACATCAATAACATCAATCCTTAAGCAACATTTTGAAACAGTGATGAAAATCTTATTACCATTAATAAATGCTCTGAATGTGCAGAGCATAAGCTTTTTATAATCATCTCCACATGTTTCTTATGCTTTTTTTTGCCAGGGACTTACCTGCATCTCCAGCAGTAATTATAAACGCGTTCGCATTAAACGTTGCATATGGAAACATTCGCTACTAAACACTAAAGTGAGCAACGTTTTAACCAGCGTTTCTTCACGTAAAAGCCTTTTCTCGAATGTAAATACTAATAAAATATATTTTCTGAATTACTAGACCGTCAAATCAACCCATTTCGTTTTAGCAGAAATAAAACCAATCCTGGCTTAGAGTTAAATGATGACCGCCCACATCATTAGCAAATGCTCTCAGCAATGTAGAAATAAATAAAGGTAGAAATACAATTTTATTTATTTATTTATTCTGTCTTTGTGCATCAATATATTTAAGTATATACTTATTATTCATTCATTATTTATTTTTTTATCCAAGTTGGTTTACATAACTTACAGTCAGAAGGGGAACATTATATGGTCACTGACCCCTCCATGGCAACCAAGCTTTTTACCATAGCAACCAATTTTGGCATATCTCCATCTCAGCTAGGGAATGTCCTAGAGAAATGGGGGTTGGTTCATTTTACTTGGAGTGAAATGAGGAAATGTATATTATGTCACTGACCCCTCCATAGCAACCAAACTGTTAATCATAGCAACTAATTTGGTAAATCTTTAGATTATTCTATCATTTATGCTTGGAAATATATGTAAGTATGGATTCATTCATTACTTATTTATTCATTTTTGGTCCTCCATCCACGCAGCAAGGCATACTTGAAGAGTACACTTGACAGCCCTGATCTAAATAATTCCCCCTCATCTGTTCAGTTATAGTCTGGCTTAATAATGTTGGTTTTATTTTGAACAAACCATCGTTCAATCAGCTTCTGTTGCTCCGCTGTGCTCTTCTCATCTCTGTCAGACGTAGACCCTTCTTCCGCATTATCTAAAGACAGTTCTTTTGGGTTTCTGTCTTGCAAGGAGCTCTTCTTGTCCGATCCTGTGGTAGAAACCTTCCCAGAACTGCTTTTTGGAGCAGAAGCTCTTCCTCTGAACCCGAGAGGAGCTGTCTGTGGTTTTTGAGCCAGAACCGGCCTCATCCAGGTGGTGCCATGCTTCAGATTCCCTCTCATGCCTCGTCTCAGATCAGGCTTTTTGGGGAATGCTCTTTTCTCTTTGTCCACTTTAACCGTTTGACTCGCTGAAGCTTTGCCTTTGCTTTCATTTGAGGATTTCCTCTGAAACGGCTCTTTCTGAGCCTCAGACACGCTTCGGATTTGCGCTGCTTTTTTCAGAGCCTGCTCCAGCAGCTCAATTTCCTGTTTTTCTTCTGGTGGAATACCTGATGGAGGAAGCAGAACCAAATATTATTCACATAATAAACACCTGCTTTTATTGTATAGGTCTTTTAAGTGCACACAAAGTATTCACTCGTCTAGAACTTCAATCCCATCATTAATCTATAGGTTTTATCAGGATGAGAGCGATCCTTTACAACTATACAATATTGTTAGCTAATTTGAATGAATTTGAGAAAATAAGAATGAAAGATTTCCATCTGACCATCTTCAGTTTCATTTGCTGATTGAGTTTCCAGGTCACTGCATTCTGTCACTCGTGTTCTCCTGCAGAAATAAGAAATACTTTGACTGTTCCACACAAAAGTAACATGCTACACATCTCATGTAAAAAATCTTACATTAAGCATAAAATCTCCTTGTACTGCCTAATGTTTTCTGTGAGTTTTACTTCTTCAGCTTTGCACATCCTTGCAGCTTTTTCCAAAGCTTGAACAAGAGACATGCTCAGTGTCTGTGAACAAACAACAACAAAATAAATATATGAAAAAATAAAACATAAGAGCTTTAGAGTATTTCAAGTGAGCAAATTGGGAATACATTTGGTGAAAAAAATAAAATTCCGAAATAAAAAATATAACATTTCATGTTTTAAATGTCTAGATCAACACCTAATTCTGAAAAGTTTGAAAAAGATGGGCACATTTTAACCTGAAGCACTTTCACCATAAACAAAATCAAGTAATTACATTTTTGTATTTCATTGTTTCTTAATGCTCACTTAATCAAAATTAGTGCCTTTTAATCAATAAACACATTGAAGACTTTTATCATAGAGGGACTCAAGTTACCCGCACGGAAGTTAGAGACCTCGTAAAAAACCCACATTCAGTTTCATTAATCCACTTTGATGGTCCCTTTGGGTCGTTGAGATACCTAAACAAATGACACTAAACAAAAATGTAAAAGCAAAGTAAAAAGGAAGAACCCACGAGTCAAACTGCCATGTTGTTTCGCGGTCTCGCGACCCAAACTCACAATCAGATATCGCGATATTTTTGCGGCGTTTCGTTGTTATGGCAACAGTGAGCCGTCAATAAGAGTTCAACGTTTGTGAATAAACTTCACCCGTGTAATTTTCAGCATGGAGAAAAACATGGAGATTTGTAGAGCTGTACCGGTGCAAATTACTGTTCTGTCTGGACGCGGCTTGGTGAGAACCCACTAATATAATTAAAATGCCATAATAATATTACATAAAGTTTAAACGTGGTCTTAGTTGTGACGTCTCCATTTTTACCTCAATAATTTTTTTGTTATTATTGTAAACGCAAGAGTTTCAAATCTTTTTGCATTTTAAAAACGAGAGTATTATAAATATTTGAAATCGTTTAATGGTAGATTGAAACGGTATACCGTTACGTGGTTTTAATTGAAAAAAGTAATATTTCTTATATAACATTTAACCATGTATAAATATATATAAATATACATAAATAAGTATTTAACCAGATTTTAACTTTCAGGGGAAAAAAACATTATCCGTTATGGGTATTTCCGCATAAGAACAAAAATGTTATTTGTACAAGGAACTAGTCAGTGGTATCTTAATTCATTGTTATCTTTATTAAATACCCACATTCATTTATTGTTATGAACTGATCTTTTTTGTCTATGGGTAGATATTGGGAGTAAAACATGATATTAATAATTGTTTTATCATTTTCCTCTATGTTTTTGTTCTAACACTGATCTGTGATTTGGTTTCAGAGTGGCAGCAGACTTGATTCGTGTCTCAGTTTCGTTCGAGTGGAGTTTAACGGAGCTGTTTTGGGAGACTCTCAAAGGCTAGAAATGGTTCCAGATAAAGAATTGCTTTTCAACTTCAGCTGTAGCTTTGAATGCTCTGATGTTGCACACACGGTTGATGATGTGGCTCACAAACCTGTCGTATGTGAGTACAGTGGTATAACCTTGTGTAGATGAATAAGACCTAAAAGCCGATGTGTGGACCCTCAGTTACAGTGCTGGAGATTTTACCCAAAGAGAAGAAACAGAAGGAGGAGAAGATGTCAGCTCTGGGGCAAGCCAGTCTAGATCTGCTGCCACTGCTCCGAGGTTGAAGCACATCATTTAATTTTGTAGAGTTTTCATTTACAAACTAGAGCTAGAAACCTTTGTGGATCCTCATATGTGACATCTTGACCTCAGGTCACTGCAACTTCTCTTCCACGCTGAAGCTTCATGCAGTTCCTGGATCCCCCCCAGAAGCTGCCGTAGGTGAAAGTGCTGTAAAAGTGAGAAAACAAACATCTTTATTTTAGTTTAAAGAGCAGTATGTTAAAATATCGTGACTGTGGTGTAAAACACCTCAAAATTATTATTTTTGAAGAGTGATTTTAGCATATTTTGTGAAGGGTGTGAAGGGAGTCATCTTTTATATTCTTGAATGTTCAACAGAGTTAATAGAGTAAAAATATATTTTTAAGCCACCGTCCATCCTGGATGTGACTGTGAGTCTCCCGGAGCCATTGCTCTGTGAAGCTCAGCGCACGGGGTCTAATGTGCTGATGGTTACATTAGAAGCAGCTTATTCTGTTCCCGAGGCCTGGAACCCATCCGCAGCCCCTCCGTCTAACTATATAGCTGCCCTGCAGATGCCCGTCTCTGCCACGGTAAGAAGATTTCTGTTCTGTTTCTGTGTCTGTGTTCACTCCAGCTACCACATACGATCGATCAATAGTTATTTTGAAGATAAAAACAGAGCAGTTACATCTCAGACATTAAACATGTCACAGAGAGATGTTCTGCTATACGGTTTGTAATGCAGAAAACCGGTAAAAAGTCACAAACGATTCACAAAACAGTGTAAACGATAAAAGTTCATTTCCCAAAGCTCATGTTCATCTACTGTAATGTCAAAAGAAAGAAAACAAATTCCAGAAAAATGCCAAATCACACATTTTATGCTCTTTTTTTAAACCGTTTTATCTTAGTGTAGCGTAATCTCAAATCAGTGAACTGGAAAAAATGTTTTCCTAGATCTCGTTCACAAATTGTTTTAATATTCGAAACAAAACAATGCAATAAAAACAATAAACTCACTGGTTTCCGTAGCATCAGACGAACAATCGAAGCAGCAATAAACATAAAGATAGTAATAACTGTTTTCTTGCCTTTTCCCTCCAGACAGAGCAAGTGTTGTTGTTCCCGGGTGGTGTGTTGAAGCCGGGTGGAGAGAAAGAGCCAGTCCCCAGACCCAAGAGATGGCCCTTGGGTCCCCTTCTAGCAGCAGGGGCTGAGGTGATGCAGGGCCTTAACATCGAAGAAGAACCCAATGATCTGGAGCACGGAGACCTTACTGACATAGAGGTGGCTAGAGTCATTAACAGTCAACTCTATAGCGCCGCTCCCGAGCACATGACTATATAATCAAGCGCTTAACGACGAAACAAATACACCAAAATCGTTCACCGTCTGTTTCTTTTTTCTTTTTAGATATTATTACAATGCACAGATAGGACAGTATTGAGACAGAAAGGGTGGGGTTTTGTATGGGTGTCCCAATTCATTAGGGTACATATTCATCATCCTCTAGCTCTGCGTTTCAAGGGCTAAAGCTGAATTTCATCTTCTCTATCAAGCCTACACACAGCCCTCGGAGTAGCTTCTGTGAGCGTAGCCTGCTTGCTTCACTTCTTCACTCTAAGAAGAGTTTTTCTGTTTAATTTTGTTAAATCACACCAGAGTTTGTTTTCACCTATGTCACGCAGTCCAATAAAAACACATATTACGTTTTAGTGGGTGTATAAAAGTAAAACAACATGCATTAATGTTTTAGGACCAGGAGTTCAGAGCGGCGGCAGAGGCCAAGCAGAAAAGAGTGAGCTGGGACACGACTCGACGCTGCTTCATTGATGCAGGAGGCGTGGCCTGGTAAGAAAGCCATAAGTGATAGAGATAAAGAATTTCATTTGGTGCATTCTCACGTCACCAGAAAACCCAGTGATGTTACTGGAATCCTCTTATGCAAAGCCTAAATGTTATTTTGTATCTGGTCATAAAATATAAACGTTTACTGCAAAAAAAAAAACTCATCTAATCAAACTCTTTCTACATCAAGCAGGAAATGCATCAGCAAACCCACGGCATCACTGCACACCACACCACAAGCCTCGGCTGAGAATTTATAATTTGTAATAGAACTGTTTGATTATAAGCACAACGGTATTAAAACAAGAACATTTATGTCTTTAGAATAATCTTAAAACTCTGATTTCTCTATTAATAATCATTGACACTGGAACTTAACTTCACCAGCATTTTATTCTTGTTTCAAGAAATCTTACCAAGTCAAATCCTCTCTCTCAGTCTCTCTCCTTCTCTCTCTCTCTCTCTCAGTCTGTCCCGCAGGATTGCAGAGTGCAGACTCTGGCCTGTCGAGATCATGAAGGTCATTCAGACTGCTCCTGCCAAAGGAGGGAAGGCGAGCAAAGACAAGGTTCCCAAATATCTCCTTCACTCTAACATGGCTCTTAGCTTGAAGCAGAACGGCTTTCGAGGGGTTCTACCCCTAAAAGGTTTCCATCCTTTGTGCAAACAAAGAACGCTGTTATACGGAGCTTAAAGTCTGGATGTTTTGACTTCAATTGTTCTTTCTTTACGTTCTCTACATTGATAACGGTGGAAATGAGCTTTCTAAATGTGCAGCATTGGTTTATTACAAGCACAATTCATCACAAATTGATTGAAAATGGTACAAGTTCCCTATTCTATCGTAAACTATCATAACTTGACTGTGTGCTGCAGAGCGAGGACGAGACCCAGATCTCCTTCCATGGCGTGGTTTACATAGATCTGGTGCCGCTGTTGTACCCTGGGGTGTGTCGAATACACAGCGCATACAGAATCCACCCTTTCAGTGAATCTGAGCTGCTGAGCAAGGTGAGAGGGCGTGTCTGGCACACCTGGCTCCGGCTTACGTGTGCCAGGCATGATCGACAAGTGAATTTATCATTCAATCTGCAGACACAGAGGACTTACAGTGTGCTGAAGGAGTGCTGCCGAGCCGAGCCGTCACTGGGCCAGAACCGTGCCACCTCCTCCAACTCCTTAAAACCTTTTCAGAGTAAAAATATGGAGATTTCCAAAAAGGTACAGAACTGTGGAGCGATGTGTAGAAGTGTGGAGTGTGTGTTTGTGCAACAGTCCAAAAAAAATGTAAATATGATACAGCAAATCTATAAATAAAAATATACAGCATAAATATTTTGTATCCTGCGTCACATTATGATCTAAACATAGGACTGAAGAGGATGAGATCGAATACTTTTTTACTTTAACATTAGGTACCGAAGCACCGCTCCCTATACGCAGATTACGCAGTCTGCATAGAGCACCAACTGCCAGAGGAGGGCGCCATTATGCTGTTTGCTCATGAGTACTTTTTTTAATAACAACGTTAATAGTTATGTAGTAATTCATAATAAACGTACTATTGTGATTTGCACATATCTTTGCATATCATATTTAGGCATTTAAAAATTATAAAATAAAAAATAAAAATTATAAAAGCATTTTTGGAAGGTACTGCACATGGTGTGAGATCAGCTACTTGTCACAATAATTGGGAATTATGGTAAGTATTAAAAAAAGTGGCAATACAGGAAACAAATTTCAAAAAGACAGAGATTTTGGTTGCAACCCACCCTTTGTTGTTATAAAAATAAATTCCTTTAAACCATTGCTTTTCATCCTAATGGAAAATGTGGTTTCTACATTTCACAGCCAGATTCCCAGGGAAAATCAGAGAGTGTGATTGGTCTGGAGTCCCAGGCGAACGCGGAGGGACAGGTCAGCTCATCTGTCAATCATCCAGCTGACTGTTAAACTGGGAATTGGGTTTATTGAATGTTTGTATTTTAGATCTACTCCGATTCAAGATCATACATCGTTCTTGAAATCGCTTTGGAAAAGCCTTTGGTTCCCAAGAGACCCCTGGAGGAGCTGGCTGAACGGTAATGGAGAAAATGGCGGGTGTGGTTACCCTCAGGTTAATTAGCATTATCCAGTGTATCGTGTGTGTTGCAGGGTGATGGAGCTGGTTCCTCCCAGACCACCACTGCCTCGACGTCCAGCAGGAGCAGAGCGGGTGCTTTGATTTGCTATGTTTTACTACATCATTAAACTGATCTGACATATAGGAACCCCACAGAGTCTTTTGAAACAAATGAGAATGACTGCTATAGATGTAACCTCGACGTCCGGATGATATTTTCGTGAATGCTGTCGCTGTCGTATATTATATATAATCTAATAATCATACTTGAAATGTGTGCAGGCAGTGCAGGAGTACCGTTCTCAGGTGGAGAGTGTGGTGGCACAGGTTCTGGATCAGTACCAGCAGATGTTTGGAGGAGCGTTTGCGTCCGGCACCAAACCGCTGGACCCGATGCTGCAGAACCAGCGCAAACGACAGCTGCTCGCAGAGCTCAACTGCTCCGGGAAATACTTTGCTTTCAAGGAGCAGATGAAGGTGCGCTTCACAGGAGATTCCCGAGGACCGAGATGAGGACGTTTTGTTGTTAATATTATTCAGTTAAATTATGACAAGCGAAGTCTGAGCATCTCTGTTGCCGCCTGCATGGATCAAGAGCTTATAACTATAACGACACTTGCATCTGGACTTCAAATTTCTAATTTTTAGTCTCACAAGTCTCAATCAGTGCTTTCCCTCAAAGCTAGTTATCATATTTTAATGAGCTTGTAATGTTTCTGGCTGCGGATGGAGACGGCTGATAATGAGCGTCTGATGAGTTGGCATTCGCTGGGGTAACACATGCCGGGGAGCAGGTGTAATACTTCGGCACATGTTTCTGGCAGCACTCTGTGGTGCGGATCGTGAGAGAGAAGATGCTGAGAACTGAAGCCTTCTCAGACCCGGAGCAGCTCCAGGCGTTCCTCAGCCAGCTCTATGTGTTCCTGGTGGATGAGATGCATGCCGCTCTCAATAAGGTGAGGCTTGTAAAGCTGTAATAAGTGTAATGAGAAGCAGGATGCTAGTCAGGGGTTCATTAGTGTCCACAAGGGTCACAAGCTTCTGAAGATCATTGATTTCCAGGCAGCTGATCTCACACCGCTCTCAGCATCTCATCGTCTGCAACAGACTTCTATTGGAAAATATTGCTATTATTATTATTAACGTTTTTATCTGAAATTTAAAGCTTCAATCTTTTACTGTGTCTTCTGTTCTTCCTGAATCAGTGTCTGTCAGAGGACTCTCTGGATTCTCCTCAGGAGCCTCTGCTCAGCTGCGCTCAGCTCAAACACTTCGCCAGAGAAGCTGAACTCCACACGGACTATCCGCTCGCCGCTCAGTGCTATCAGGAGGTGAGGCGTCATTATCCTGTATGTAGCATCGTGCCAGGGATAAAACACAAAAGTGGGGAAGAGCACACGACTGCATCGACTCGTGCAGGATCCCGTTTGCGTGCTCTCGAGCAGAATTTAACATTGTCACACTACGTTCCACTGAGCACTTCAGCTAACAGTACAACAGCACACAGATATTCAATATTCTGTGCTTCCCTCGTCTGTGATGATGATGAAGTGCTCAAAAGTGTCAGATGTATCACGAGATGCACGTTCGAATCTCACACAATAACAGCAGATGATCACGTGAAAGCAAATGTGTTTTATCAGATTATTATTGTTGCTTGAAAAGTTTACATTCAAGTTTTTTTTTCAAGCAGGGCCAGAATGAATGGATGGGTGGGGGCCAATATCTCTTTTATTCATTTTATTCTAACTAAAAATTAAACACATAAACAGTTCAAATGTAATGAAAAATAAAAGGTCATTGTAAACATTATTGACTAATATTCAATGTTGTTAACTTCAAAGCCTGAAAATATAATATTTTAATAGTATATAAATATATATTCCCTGTTTTCTGTTGTAGTTAGCATGCTAGTGCTCTTGATTGTGAGGTGATTTAAATACCTTCTTGCTGCCATCTTTTGGTGTAATATAAAATAGCTTTTTTATGTGTGTATTTTCTCCTGCTCAAAAGCCATCACATGGGAGAGTATATGCTTTGCTGAGTTGGACAGTTTTGCTTTCTCCAGGGGAGTATAACACCTGGTGTGGTGTTTTCTCCTCTGGATTGGAACATTGAATGTTTGTAAATATTTATTAGTTGTGAACAGTGCTTTGGCCAGTTCTCCAGTTTAAACAGCCACTGCCTGTAATGAACAACTCTGATTTGTTTTGCATCTAGAGTAGGTTTGATGATGTCATTTGTGTTCCTCGTCAGTGCCTGGTTCGAGAGCAGAGTGACGCCTCGCATTGGTTTGATTACGGAGGGTTTCACATGATGACTGATGATCTTCTGAAGGCAGAGGAGTGCTTCCGACAGGCTTTATCCATCCAGCAGACACACACTCCGAGGTCAGCGGACGAGACTTTACTTTAAAAGCAAATGAAACGTTCATAAACTACAGCAAGTCTCTGCTATAGAGGAGAAGGTATTCACACTGCTGCAGTTTACCACTTTGCTTCTGTTACTACTTTTAATGATCTTATCAAAAATGAGCCCATGCTCTAGACAACGGCATTCCTACAGTGAAGCATGGTGGTGGCAGCATCATGCTTTGGGCAATGCAGAAAATTAAGAGTAGTCAAGATTAAGTGAAGATGACCCTCAAAGATAAATCAACTCTTTTCAGAGGATGATCTTGTGTGACCGAGAACAGATATGAATCTTTAGAGATCTGAAAATTTCACCCTGCTGTGTCGGCTGCAGTTTGCTGATGAGCGGCGTTCTCTCTGAGATGAACGGACGCTATGAGGACGCTGAAACCTTCTTTGAAAGAGCCACGAGCCTAGAGCCCAACAACGTGGTCGCATGGACTTTGTTTGGTGAGAATTGACTTCAACTTTGTGCCTCACAAAAGTGATCCTAGAGATTGTTCTTCTGAATTTCTGTTCCTTCACGAAATGAGTAGATATTTTAGGGCCAGGTTCCTCAGAAGACGTTTCATTCATCCGTTCCAAATGCTCTCAGGTGTGTTCTACCAGGTTCAAGACAAGGTCATCCAGGCAGAAAGGGCTTTTCGGGAGGCTAACAAGCAGCTAAGCTCCTTCCTGGAGAAGAAGCTAATGCCCAGAGCAGAACATACCTCTGAAACTCAGGAGGAAGAGCAGAAGCCAGGTGAAAATCGAAACTCCTTTCTCTTTTACGATCATTTGATTTAAAGTCCTCAAACAACATTTTTAGAGTCTGAGAAATCTTTTATTTTGAAAATGACGGGGTCATCTTTCCATCTGAAGGTGCTGATGCAGATAAAGATGCTCAGTTCCAGGATGAAGACACCCCTCAAAAGACAGAGAAGAAGAAGAGACTGAAACCTCACAGTTCAGCCTCAGAAGTTAGAGCCCAAACCACTATCTACCTGGAGACGGTTCAGTTCCTGCTGCAGAGCCATGCGTTACAGGTCACTGATCAGACTTTTTATCAGACTTTCTTTTACTTTTGTGCAAAGCGACTTCAATCGGAAGAGACTGAATGTGAGAACTCTGAGAAAAAGCAGAGTCCAAGGAGATGCGGAGTTCAACAGTGAACCGAAGCAGGTCCCAGAGGTGTGAGGAGTGTAAAGAGTCCGGATCTCACGCCTCAGAGCTGAACAAGTTTTCACATCAATGTTAGATGCTTTCTCATAGTCTGTGTTTATTCCAGATGGCCCAGCGCACTCTGGCTCTCGAGCTGTTGTCTCCCGACAGAGGAAGCCTGGGCTCCTATCATCTGGCTCTGGCTCGGCTGCAGATGCTGAGAGGAGATCTCGAGAGCACCGAGGACAGCCTGAACCAGGCGCTCATCTATGACTTCCAGGTCCGTGTGTTTATCACGCTTCAATGTTCCCACAAAACAGGTTTATGTTAATGAAGCCCCTTTTGGCCAACAGTGCATCGTAAAAAGACTTTCCTTGTTCCACCAATGACATAACAACTGAGTTACTCTGTGCTGGAGGTCATCTGGTCCATTTTTTCTGTCAATAAACATTAGCACAAGGCCTCTAAGAAAACGGCAATGTTTAAATTTTGTCATTGATCTTTAGCTTCTGTTTTCTGTGTACCCAATCAGAATCCCGATATTTGGGCGCTGTGGGGTCACTTGCATCACACGAGGGGGGATTTCTCTCAGGCCCAGAAGTGCTATGAGCGCAGCCTGGATTCTGTGCTGGATGCTTCAGACTTGCACCACATTTACCTGCGCTTGGGCGCCATCTATCTGCAGGGAGGAGAGGTGAGCCACACCGGGGTTTCACACTCAATTCCTGGAGCAAGGAACATTAAGCTTCAGGTATAGGTCTGTCAGAGCAGGTTTGAAAGCAAACCGCCAAAAAATGAAAGTAACACATATTTCTGACGTATGATCTGTCAGTATTTATGGTTTCAAGCACCTGTTTCTGTGTCTCTTTAGTATCAAAAAGCCAGATCCGTGTTCCTGCGAGCTTGCAAACGCTCTCCATCATGTCTCGCATGGCTCCAGCTGGGAATATCCTGCTATCGGGTGAGTATTGACACAGAAAGAATTCTCAGTGTCGTAAAACCTTGAGTCTGAGCGTGGCCTGAGATCATCGATGGGTTTGTTTGTGAAGCTGATGGAGCTGACGGAGGCTGAAGAAGCTCTGACTGAAGCCAATGCTCTCAACAACAGGAACCCTGAGGTCTGGGGGTACCTCTCACTGATCTGCTTACGGGTGCAAATAATCTCAGTTTTTATTTATATATTCAATGTTACAGACAGATTATAATTTACAGTGTTTACCTTCCTTCCTTCAGTCCGGCAGAAAACTAGAGGCAGAACAGTCGTATAAATACGCCATAAAGGTTAGTTCTGTTTCTGATGTAGATGTGAAAACTCTTTTATTTAATTTCTCTCTCACACAAATTACAGATGAAACTACAAGAAGAGTCACTTCTGAAGGAGATCCACGACCTGCAGTCGAGCGTGGGGTTTGGAAACCCTTCCTTCTGATCTATCATCGAAACTTGGGGAAAAGTGCAATCCTGAGAACAGTTATACTTGACAATAAAACCTTTTTTAGGGTATTGCTTGTGTGGTGGTGTTTTTTTTTTTTACAGCTAACATAGCATATCGTCATTTATTAATGAAAGCAAGCGTAAAAACCCTCCTTGAAAGAACTAAAACTGTCTGAACTGAACCTGCTGAGAGGCAACGCACCTGTCTGGGGACTGGTTAAGCCCCACCCACTACACCTTTAGGCACGATCATAGTATTTTCAACTTTTTAAGCAATAATGCTTTTTTCCTCATGGAAAACCCTGATGTGACCTGTTACTATCTCTTAAAGAACATTCAGACCACGACGCCTTAAATCGTTTTCATTTAGAGTGTACTGTCTTTTTAAGAGTCGGTTCCGTGAGTCACGTGGTTCCAGCAGCTTCCTGTTGTCAGTTCATAACGGAGAGCTCGAGCTCCACAGACAAAAGCTCGCGGGTCTCCCGTTATTCCTCATTTTTATCATCCGTAGTTTATCTGCAAATATTGTACGTAATTACAGGATTATTAAACTGTAGTGTTATCGTGACGTTTAGACGAGTGCAACTGTAAGTACTGGATTATGTTGAAAACTATTCTCTCACTTGAGAAAAATCAGTGCTTGTCGGGGTTAGTTTGTGATTGTGATAATAATGTAGATGGATTGTCTTCATGACAATTCATTTTGTAGGGTTTTAAAAGGATGCTGCTCACAGGAGAGCGAGGAATTGCTTTATTTTTGGTCACAAACCCCTAGAAATCTCATGACTGATGCCTTTTGTGTCTGAATGGAGCTGGATGAACAGAAGCCCATTGTGTGGGTTTCGTTTGTGTTCTGGTTGAACTTCAAAACCACGGGCTACCAATAGAAATGATCATTTATCTAAAAACAATTGAGATTATTGCTGAATGAAAACTTTTAAACAAAATTTCTTTATTGAAATATTCAGCTTTAAGTAGATATAACATTTTCTAAGTTAGGTGAAATACCACATATTAACCAAGATCCATTGATCAGTTAAATCAGTTAAAATGTTGTAATAATGTTACTCAAAACATGACAGTAACACCACTACTCTAAATGTAATTTCATTAACAGTGGTTACTGCATACATTCTAAATTCTAGTAATGTTGATTCAGAATTACTGTCCAATTTTAATGTAAAACTTTCACAACCCTGACCATTCTCTGTAAATCTTAGGGACGGTTGTGTGTGAAAATCCCAGTAGAGCAACAGTTTTTGAAATACTCAGACTGTCTGGCAGCAACAAAATCACATACATCCGCTTCCTTCTCCATTCTGATGCTCGGTCTTCACCATGTCTGCATGCATTGAGTCGCTGCCGTGTGATAAGCTGATTAGAAATTGTATTGTGTACCTAATAAAGTGGCAGTCCTGTATTTAAGTTACATTTAGCTGCTTAATTGGTCCATGTTTAAAGTGCTAAAATGTTATTCCGATTGCAAAGGTAAAATCTTTACACAAATATAATTTGGTTTGTGTGTGTGATCAGTCAGGGGAAGCAGTGATGTCAGAAGATGCAGCCAATGGGAAGAGCCACTCGGCCAAAGGAGGCGGAGCCATGTATGAGGAGGGTGGAGTCACCGTGCTTAGGTACCAAAAACGCTAGATATTTACATTTATGATTGTTTTTTTTAAAGAGTGCAGAAAACTGCTCGTATTCATTCTTTCTTAAACTATGAACACGTGCTGTATTTAGAACATAGATGTTCATTCATAGATTAAAGAGTAGAGTATTAAGCAGGATGTGAACCCACAGGACCTCAGATCTCTCGGAGATGCTAGCTGCAGGAACCAGAGAAGTCCACGAGAAAGCTGAGAACTCAGAGTTTGTGCAGGACTTCCTGAGGGGACGCATCCGCAAGGAGCTCTTCAAGGTACATTTTCTTTCCAATGATCCCTTTCAGAAATCGTTCCCTTTCCTCTCTTGCTCTGTCTCTTCTCTTCTTTTTGTCTCCCCCTTTCTTCTTTTGCTTGTTCTTTACTGTCCTTTCTTTTTTTATCTTTTCTGTATTTACTGCCCCATGCTCTGGCCACCACTCCCCCGTTCTCTCTCTCTCGTGGTTCTCATATAGACTCTGCTAATCTTGATTATTCTACTTTTACTGATGTGTATTTTCAGCTGGGCCACGTGGCGTTGTACTTCACCTACTCGGCTCTAGAAGAGGAGATGGAGAGGAACAAGGATCACCCTCAGTTCGCCCCTCTCTACTTCCCTCACGAGCTGCACCGCCGTGAATCCCTCGCTCGTGACGTTCAGTATTTCTTTGGTGATGACTGGCAGAACCAGATCAGTGTTTCTCCCGCCACTGAGCGGTATGTTCACAGAATTCACCACATTGGACAAAACGACCCCGTTCTCCTGGTGGCTCATGCCTACACACGCTACATGGGGGATCTGTCAGGGGGACAGGTGCTTCGGAAGGTGGCCCAGCGCGCTCTTAAACTACCCGCGGATGGAGAAGGCTTGAGTTTCTACGAGTTTGAGAACATCCACAGCGCCAAGGCTTTTAAACAGTTGTACCGGAGCCGGATGAACGAGCTGGAGCTGGACACTGCGACTCGAGAGCGCGTCGTGGAGGAGGCTGTCAGAGCGTTCGACTTCAACATCGAGGTGAGCAACGGTAGACGTTCATTAATGCTGGCAATGGGGAAACCATTGTCTCCTCAAACCAGGTTTCGAAGAGTTCAGGGACAATGTTGGACAGACTGCCGAAATCCAAAGGAAGTCGAAGCGATTCAAACACACAAGTGGAATCTTGGGGCTTAACGACTGAAACCCGGAGCTGCGGTCACAATCAAGTCAAGTCAAGTCAAGTCTATTGTTTGCTAAAGCGTGTAATCCTCAGGACTACTCGAAACTCGAGTAGAGCTAGGCGATTTGGCCCCAAAAAAAGATTTAAATAGATCAAAGTAAATTTTTTTCTCGCATCTCGAAGCAAAAAATGTCCCGCGAGACCTTTCGTAACTCGAACATTTCATAACTCGAAGCATTCATATCTCGGGTACAATTGTAATCATATTATTAAAAATAATAGCGCAGTACTATTATTAAATTATACATTTCTTACTTAGTTGTGAATGAAATTTGTACTGAAGATTAATATATACTTTAAAACAGTTGATTTACATTTGTGTATTTAGCAGACGCTTTTATCCAAAGCGACTTACAGTTCGGGAGTAAACGTAAGCCGTTTGTTACAGGGTCATAAGAGAAAAATCTATTAATTTCCTGTAAATTTAGGGATTAAATGAAGAAACATGGAACGTATATGTTTTATTTGGAGGTCTATTACAAGACTTTATTTGTGATTTTATGACCATGTTCACGACGGGAGGTAAATTTAACGTGTCAGCGAAACCTAGACGTGTCGCAGGGACGCACCGCAGACCGACCGGAAGCTCAGGGGGTGAACGGGCATTGTACTGAAACTGTAGCGTTTACGTATTACTTTATAGATAAAATCGGTTCACACAAAACTAATATCGAACCGTTTTAATTCGTGTTTTGCCACTCGGTTTCACTGAATGGGGTGTGGCTTGGGTGAAGGCACACCCTCTATTTAAATGTACAAGTTTTTTTTTTATATATAGAAATAGTCACACATAAATGAAAAAACGGTGGAGACGGTTTCTTTAAAGGCAAACGTCGTGTTGGGATGCGTCTGGTTCCCTGAAGATCTGAGGAGCTTCACTGAGACGAAAAGCTCTCGTGAAACTAAACCTGAAAGCATCACTTTCTAATCAAATCTAAAAGCTCAGGTGGAGTCTTTGTGCTCGCGTGTAATTAAAGCAGAGCTCGGTTGGTGTCAGCAGATGGAGGATTTGTGCTCTTCTCTGGATCACTAATGAAATGGACAAAAGTGCGTGGACACATTATCTGTGATCTCCCCGGTGCCCTCTCAGCTTTTCATTAAAAGAGAGATATTTGTTTGTAACTGAGCTCTTTTTTTCTGCTGCTGGTGTAGATTTTCAGAGAGCTGGAGGAGTTTGGAAAGACGCTTCAGGAGGACGTGTTTGATGCTGCTCCGGCTCATGACAGGGAGGTACAGGGAGACGTCAGCCGCTGTCCGTATCACGCTGCCAAAAACGGTATGAGTATGAAAGTGATGCGAATTATGTACATACCATATATCTTTTACACACAGAACCCTGCTTTATACTTTTTCTGATCAGTCCGTTTATTTACATTTTTTGTGAGTCTTGAGTAACTAAACAAATAGTGTTACTTTATGTTCAAATGTAAATCTAATAAATAATTATTTATTTATGTATGTAATAAACTGAACTGTTGGATTACAACAAAATATTTAATTTAATATCTATTAAACGATAATAACTGCTTATTATAAATAAAAAACGAATTATTTCTTATTTATTTTTACACAATACATTTTTAGATAATCATATTAATATTTTTCAATTGTATTTAAATACAAATGCAATCAAATTTAAATATATATATATTTATTATAATATATTTATATATTTAATCAAAATAAACAAATGTAATTAAATTCGAGGCTATTCAAATTCTGATAGAGTAAAATGTTTTATTCATATTTAAATTTAGTAAAATACATTTGTTTGTTGTTTTTCCATTTGTAAATATAGAAAAAGTGAAAAATTTTAAATTCACATTCTATATTCATAATTATATCTAGTGATTGTAAGTTTGTTGTATACATAAATGAAACTGTTTTGAGTTCAATCTTATAAAGTTTCTCTTTTGCTAATAATAATGTTACCATTTCAGCCGCCAGCGGTGGATCGTCGTATATTTGTCAAATGGCCCAAACTGTGCTTAGAAACCCATCCGGTCAGGTCCTATTGGCCGCCTGGATCGCTGCTCTTGCCGGATTGGCTGCTTGGTACCTCATGTGACCTCCTGTGAACCAATGAGAGAAGAGAACCATCTAAACTCTCAGCAGAAACAGTTCCAGATTCCAGCAAACGTTCCCCATAATCCACCTCCCTGTCTTTGGTGAATGTGGTGAGAAATAGAAATAGTATTTAAAAGCTGGAGAGGTCAGTTTTCTCAGAATTATCTTAGTGTTGAAGTTCAAAGTGAAGAAATGATGTATTTTTTTAGATTCATTAGCTTTAATCTATAGTTTTATACCAAGACGTGAGACAAACTCTTGACAAAAGCACACAAATACACTCTTTATAGCTTAATTCTGAATTTCTTTGCGATCTAAAGTGTTCTATTGTTCATTTGTGCAGGTTTTGTCAGTTTTCCACAGATAACAGTTAAAATTGCAACTGTAATTATTTCAGGCTGGAAATGACTGTAAACAGCACAAGAGAAGCACCATGTTAACATTTGATTTGATGAACATTTTTTCTCTTCAGGTGAGTTTAAATGTCCCTTCTTCTACTCCGAAACAATCAGCGTTTCTTCCATCGATGTTGATTTAATTTAAGATAAATTTAGGATAAACGTAGATCCCTCATGATGTCAAGCTTTATTTTGATGGGAATAAATAATAATATATTCCAGAGAAGACAGGAGAATTCATAGATATATCAGGGTGTTCTAACTGCATTACACAACAGCAACGCAATGTTAAGCTCCTGTCATGACGATAGCCCACGTACTCTTCCTCCTGCCCCGCTCTTATATATGTTCTTAATAATGCAAATTAGCTGGGGCGTGGTTCTATTTGCGTCTGGCCTTCTGCCTGACCCACATGTCCAACGTGAGCTTTTCGCCTCCTGGAATTGTGGATTGCACACAATTATCACACATTTATTCTCTCAGTTTAACATTACACCTAAACATGTGAGGAGAAACCTAAGAGACCTTCAATTTATATAGCAACACATCAAAACATAAATGTTTAGGAGCCTAAAATGTGTGAAAACATTGAAAAACATTTCATTGTTGAGTCGATAGCGGTCGCAAAGAATTAAGAAACTGCCATAAATCCATGTAGCATTGTTTACTGTAAAATCAACTTTGAACAAAGAGGGCAAAGACTCTGAGCATGGCCTGCAAGTTTTGTACTCCTCTTGTGTTTTATTTAGCACAGCGGTGG
>SRMA01024229.1:0-91181 GCA_007224835.1 Danionella cerebrum
GGGGAGAATGAAGAGTGGAAAGGCTGTTAGTCCAGATTAAATAGAAGTGGAGGAGTAGAAGTGTCTAGGAGAAGAATGTCAGCAGAGAATCAAAGGAAAGGTGTACAGAACAGTAGTGAGAGCAGCTATGACGTATTTGTTGTAGCAGTGAGGAAGAGAAAAGAGGCAGAGATGGAAGTAGCGGAGATGAGGATGTTGAGGTTCAGTTTAGGAGTGACGAGGATGGGCAAAGATGAGATATATGGATGTGCTGAAAGAGGAAGTTTGTTGGTGCAAGAGTAGAGGATACTGAGGACAAAGTTAGGTGGAAACAGATGATTCGCTGTGGCCCTAAATTGGGAACAGCCGAAAGTAGAAGAAGAATCTATAAACATGAAAACTAAAATATTAGATGTAATGGATGTTTACAAACTACATGAGTCCACTTACCTCTGACTGAGGTCTGTGACAGTCTGCTGGTGACTGTTCAAAGAGTTTCGCCTTTTTGTGCCCAAACTTCTCCTTACTCTTCCTCACCTCATCATTATGGACCAGAGGTGCACGCTCAGTTTTAAATTTGTGTTTGAGGGACTGCTGCCAACACAAAAGGGAAAAAATATAGCACGGTTCAGGGAATCCAGCCAACATATCTTGAGACAATGTGGTTTTGTAAACACATAAACGAAACAGAACCATCAATTTCTGTCAATTAAAACTGCTGAGATGCAAACGATATCTAAGATGATATACTTCATGGAACAACGACCTTATGTAACTCTTAATGCAAAGTCTGCCATTCCTAGTAGCTTACATAGCCATTCCCTTCAAGATCCTTTAGGAAAGGATATTTCCCAAGAAGTGCTTTAGTCACCTGCACATACTCTGCATTGGTTGTAAACCTGAAAGAGTCAAGTACAGAAAATGAATTCACCCCTTTTTTCAATTAAATATATAAATGTCAACATAAATACTTAAATGTCAATAAAAGTCAACAAAGCACTGCTTTATAGATATGTATTAAAAGTAATTATATTGCTTTGCCAGACTCTGATTTACAATGTGTGTTCCATCATGGTTTCATGAAGAACTACTGTGCCGATCCTTGGAGTACTTCTGGCATGGTTCTTTTTTTACCAAGCTCGGCCTAAAGTTCTAGGAAAGGGTGGAATGACAAATCCAGCAGACAGTCTTCCACTCGTTGCATTTCTGCAGTGAGAATTGGGTAGTATTCAAGAACTTGCATTGTAAAAGTGATGATAAACCAGTATGCTTAACACTTTTGAACTCAGGAATTTGTATATATTTACTCATGTACCAAAAAAATAAGTAGTGCTCAACTGATATAGATTGGACAATTGTTTCTGTGGCCTATTCAGTGTCTTGAGCGTTGTCATGCGGTAGAATAATGTCAAAATTACAAATTACACATGAACCGCTCGGGGTACAATCCGATTGGACAACAAGAATTTCAAAAATTCTGCAAAAATCCTCCTTTTAACTTAAAGGCAAAGTAGTAATTTGATTAACTGTAAATTAAAAGCCAAACTTAAAACATATCGTAGCAGTTTAAAACTACGATGAAAATGCTCTCTTTTTATTTAATGTGTTTTATAATTAAAGGTTGTTATCTTGGTCTGAAAAAAATAAACTGTACTGCTTTTTTATGCATCTTAAAAAATGATGAAAATGATTTTTTTACGTTCATTAACGTTGACCTTATGTCAAACAAGTTATTGTACCTTTGTTTGGGGGTTACATGGTCCAATAATGGATCCTCTGACAGTTTGAAACATATTTGTACTCCTTTCACCCTTAAATGGGTATGCATGAGTACCCTTAGGTGCGACAGTGATCCATTGAGGGTACAACTTCACAATTTTGTGTCACAAATGGACCCCAACAGTACTCTTTTTTTCTGACAGTGTAAAGGACTTTTTAAAATCATCCAGTTGTGTTCAAATGACACAATTACTCTGATTTTATTGAATGAAGAGTTTATTATAATCAATTTAGGGCATGTGACCAGACTCATCCATCCCTGTTCCCCGACGGGTGCTCCAGATTATCCTGTGTGGATGGAAAACTCTTCCTTAAAAAAGCCCTGTTCCAGTCATTCAGGAGGAAGGATGGGCATGAGAGAGTCTGAAACCCAGGTACTCTGGGACTTATCCTGAACTGCTGGGCTTGACATTTGAACGGTTTGAACTCTGTGAGCTTTCCTGCTCTACTGCCATCAAGACTTTGGAAAGATTTTGCTCCTTCGCTGCTGGTAGTGAGGTTTTGGCCTCAATTTTTTTAGTTTTGTTTGATTTCTCAGCTGTAAACCGGTGGCACAATAAAAAAAAACACCTTGATTTGAATTCCGTGCTTTGGTCTTCCTTTGTCCTGCCTGGTCTCCCCGAACGCCTTCGCTGCAGTATGACGCATGGAATTGTGGAAATATCCATCTGGAAGAGAGTTCTCCGATTATCTATGAAGCAAACATTCCCAATCAAAGTGTAATACTTTTATAAAGGGACTATATGGCCAAGAAAAAGACGAAACATTCTCCATCTCTTGATTCTAAAGATTCTGTTCAACAGTCGACTCCCAAGCCCCACGGTTGGCTTCCCATTTGAGTTAAGACAATTAAGAGAAAAGGAAATATTCAATAAGATCCAACAAAGTTTCATTTATTCTCACTTAAACACCTCTTCATTGTACTTCTTGAAGCACTAAAAGATGAGTTAAATGAGTAAAACACTCGCCAAGGAAAAAAGTAGTCAATTGAGGTCAAAAAGAGTAAAAAAAAAATACGAAAACAAAGTTTAAGCTTCCTCAAATATTTTAAGACACTGCAAACGAAAGTCTCTACTGCCACCAACCGTCGTTATATGGAAAAGCAGCTGCTCCGGTCTTCTTTTTATCGTCGTTTCTTCCTTTTTTCGTGCTCTTTAAATCTCACTTTTATACCAGTTTTGTTTTTATTAAGGTTTTTTTTAATTATTTATTCGGTTGCCTGCCTGCCTGGTTACAATAGAATGGGAAAATAATTTGAGTGAATGGGAACAAATGTCTAATTAGTCCACTTATATAAATAAAAACGAAATATTGTATAAAATACATGGAACATGAAATTAAAATGCAAATAAACAATGTACAATATTGTACAAATAAACTATAAAAGTTAACAAAGAAATAACTCTGTAACCATGGTTTCTAAGCAAGGTTAAACGTTTTAGATTTATCAGTGAACATTTTAAGTACATTTTTAGAATGTGCCTAGTGGTTTTATTTATTCTTTTATGTTATTGTAATTTTTAACTTTAGATTTCCTTTTTTTTTATTCTTAGTGTGATACACACAAAAGTGTATATACAATTGTGTGAGCTTTGTAAACACAATAAGAAAAAAATATATATGTACACTTGTAAATATGTTCATGCATTGTTTGTTTACAAAGTTTTGTGTTTCCATGGAGAGGACTTTTATTTTGATACGCAATCAGGAGGATCTCTCGGTTGAACTGTGCACTCCTTCAGATCGCCAGAGGAGCTGCAAAAGGACAGACGTGACTCCGTGATTGTTTTTCAATTATCCTGTTTTACAGGTAAAAATGGACCAAAGAACAATACTATTACAGTGAATGTATATAATGTTGATGTGTGGAATATGGGCAAGTGTAAGAAGTGGTTTAAAGTATGTTATGTTTGTACTTATGTTTAAAGATAAGTTAGTAAGTGTGCTCCAGTGATCTATGTAATAAGTCTGTATAGTTGTATTGTTGTTTTGAGGGAAAGCCATTCGTTTAATCGTGTACATAATTCTAGCTAAAAGGCTCCGTGAGGCTTCCTCAGCACTCATGTTTGGCGCGCTTAGAGGTCACGTGACCACCCACTGAATAGAGACAGACAGCTGCTGCAGCTCAAAGTCTCGTTCTCTCTCAAATGCTCTCCATGAGAGAAAACGTCAAATTCAGTTGATATTATTATTTAAAAAAATAGGAGTAATACTTCATACTAAGTTATAGACATATAGATACATCTATAAATTATACATTTGTAGTTATTGTTAATATTGATTTAAATAACTACTGAGTATTTTGAGGACAACTCAAAGGGGAAAAAGATGAGACAGTATGGTTGGTTTCTGATGTTGTGGACACTAGAGTGATTATATGTTTGATACTATTTGTTCTAGAGTGACAAAATGTGAGGGACAGACAGTTTATTGTGAATTGTAAACCATATAAAACAATGTTATTGTTATTTGTTAACTGATGCTGTACAATAAATGTGCAGATCGCCAGAGGAGCTGCAAAAGGACAGACGTGACTCCGTGATTGTTTTTCAATTATCCTGTTTTACAGGAACAGTAATCTGTCTGCTGGGTCTCCGGAGGCGGGACCTGCAACAGATTCTTGGGGGCTCGTCCGGGATCGTCTTCACGTGGCACGAGGAGACAGATCCATTATTTTCTGGACCGTGGGACCAGGTGGCGCTGGATCTGGAGGTCAGCGGCTACTAAGTCAACGGTGACAACGAGGTGCACAGTGGTTTGGATAGACGCCTGTCTACATTCCAGTGGTAATAAGCATCTGCAGAAAACGAAGGGGACAACGTCATGGCAGAGCGTACGAGAAAGCGATTGGTGTGGGACATCCGCAAAGATCTAATCACTCTACCTGCTGATGAGTTGTTTCGCATCGCCAAGGTTCTTGAGCCTGTACGAGGCAAAGATATATCTGAGCTAGATATAGAGGACAGTGAAGGGTGTTATGAGTATATAGACACCTTTATGTCAAGTGAATCCTTGCTTGAAGCGGAAGATCAAGGCCTTGGTAAACTGTTGTCATTGCATGAGGATGTAAAATCAACAAAACAGATATGCATCACAGACAGTACACCTAATGTTGATACAAACACTCACCGTACACATACTTCACACCCACCTAACACTGATGGACAGACACTGACTGGTAACGCATACTTACCATCATCACTCCATAAAAACATAAACTCAGGGAGTGTTAGTGAGGCTGAGTCCGAAGCAGATGTAGCCATGAAGAGAATACTAGCAGAATATGAAGAACTGGGCAGGAGAATCCATCAAAATGTGGCACTTACCACGCACACTGACCCAATCAATAGTACCACTCGAAGTAAGGAAACTACACCCCTAGACCACACTGAACAATCTCAGCGGGAGGTTTATAACAGAACATTTCCTATGGTGGGTCTTTCACATATCCAGCCTCGTGAGTTTAAGATATACGGTGGCCAGATTGGGGACCATTCGTCAGACATCACATACAACAATGTGTGTAGGCAAATGGATGCTGGCTTGAGGGAGAACTTTAGTGATACTGAAATTATCAGAGGGGTGCTAAGGATTATCAAGCCTGGCATTTTCAAAGATATGCTAATAAATAAAGATGACATGACGGTGAATGAGTTAAAAGGGTTCTTACAGTCACATCTGGGGGATCGGAACAGCACAGAACTATTCCAGGAACTAATGTGCACTAAACAAAGTGACCATGAGACGCCTCAACAGTTCTTATACCGTGTGATGGGGCTGAAACAAAAAATACTGTTTGCAGCAAGACAAGCCGATTCCGATTGCAAGTATAGTGCAGCCACAGTGCAAGATGTATTTCTACACACAGTATATCAAGGACTGAGTCACAAATGCAAAGATATCCGCAACGAATTGAAACCGCTGCTTGCTGACAGTAATGTAACTGATGATACTATCCTCAGGCATGTCACGAAAATCACAAGTGATGAAAATGAAAGAATGCGGCGGTTGGGTCCAGCTAATAGAGTGAAACAGTCAATAGCAAACAGTGCACAAGTCCACACCGACATCAGTGACGAGAACAACAGGACAGAGGGTGTTGCAAGGAAAACCCAGAATGACACAATTAAACAACTGACTGCAAGAATTGATGCTCTCACCACTGTAGTGGATGCATTGCAACAGTCTATGACAGAACGTGTGGAGAAGGGTTGCCATTGCTCAGCCAGTCAACCAGTTTTACGCAGAGTGGGCCGCTCACGGTGTTGTGCTCAATGTACAAGAGAGGGGAGGCAAGATTGTCTACATTGCTTTATCTGTGGTGAGGAGGGGCATCGAGCAGCTGGATGTTTGAGACGATCTCAATGGCAGGGAAACGGAAACCGGCCACTGCAGGGGGGCAACCAGTGACCGCAGAACGAATGTCCCAAACTGACCCAACTTCAATAACCCTGAATGTACCTAAGGAGAAAGAAAACATCAATCACAGACATAACAACCTGAGACAAAAGGGCCAAACAACAGGCTCGACAGTCGATCACATGACTGAAGTGATTCCTCACAGGTCAAAAACTGACACTATAATTCAATTAATAGGAAGCAAAGCATTAACTCAGTGTAACTTGAATGGACTCACTGTGAAGGCCCTGCTCGACACAGGAGCTCAAGTAAGCATGGTGGATCGGGCGTGGAAAGAAAAGTACCTACCTAATATCAAGGTGAGGCCACTGCGAGACCTGTTGGGATGTGAAAACGATCTGGAGATATGTGCAGTTAATGGAGAGCCTATTCCTTTTGATGGATGGACAGTCATCACAGTCAACCTGCTAGGAAATGAGGACCCTAACCTTTCCATCAATGTGCCTTTTCTTGTCAGCAAAATGCCAATTGAGAGGCCACTCCTGGGCTTCAATGTAATCGAAGAACTGATTCAAGGAAAACCTGAAAAGCTCATGCAAACACTCACCACGCTAGTAGCTGGAGCCATTGATGTTCCAACAGAGAAGGCACAAACCCTAATTGAAGTTATCCAGAACACAGAAGAAGAGGACCACGGTCATCTGAAAGTTAGCCAGAGGGCAGTTGTTGTACCGACAGGGCAGGTCGCTTGGGTACGATGCCATTTTAAACCAAAAGTAGGGCAGCCGGACTCTGTGGTTTTGTTTGAGCCACACATGGAAAGTACCCACTTGAGGTGCTTGGATGTTGGAGAGGGGCTACTGGCAGTACCCAACAACGACAGTTCACATATATCAGTACCCATCGGAAATTTCACTGGATGTGACATAATGCTGCCACAGGGCACACTCCTTGGAACATGGCAGGGGATAAAAAGAATTGTGGATCCTGAACCATCAAGTGGAGTGAGGCAGACTGTAAGGGTCCAGACGACAATGACACAAGATGTTGAGAAAAACACAGGCTTGTGGCATCCTCCTGTAGAATTGGGACATCTAAATGACAACCAACGTGAGATAGCACAGAAGATGTTATATGAGGAGTCTAGTGTCTTCAGTAAAGGTGACGATGACATAGGCTGCATTCCATCCCTACAGATGTCGATCGTGCTTCAGGATAATATCCCAGTTCAGAGGGCATACTCTGCTGTCCCAAAACCTCTGTTCAGTGAGGTAAAAGGCTATATACAAGAGCTCTTGGCCAAAGGATGGATTGTCAAGTCCAAGTCACCATATGCTGCCCCAGTGGTCTGCGTGAGAAAAAAAGATGGCAAACTCCGGCTGTGTGTAGACTACCGCCTCCTCAATAAAAAGACCATTCCTGATCGACACCCACTACCAAGGATACAGGAGTTGATCGACACACTTGGGGGATATTCATGGTTTAGTATTTTAGACCAGGGTAAGGCCTACCACCAGGGCTTTATCGATGAGAAGTCCAGACACATGACAGCGTTTATTACACCTTGGGGCCTGTATGAATGGGTCCGGATCCCTTTTGGTCTGTCAAATGCGCCAGCTGCCTTCCAACGCAGCATGGAAGAGATGCTTGACTCCTTAAGGGATGAGTACTGTATCCCCTATCTGGATGATGTCTTATGTTATGCCAAGTCCTTTGAAGAACATGTAGAGAGCCTCAGGAGAGTGCTAAGAGCCCTTCGCTGTCACGGTGTAAAACTAAAGCCAGAAAAGTGTGAGATGTTCCAGAAGGAAGTCCGATACGTGGGGCGGCTGGTATCATCTGAAGGTGTGAGGATAGATCCCAAGGACTTGGAGGCTGTTCGTTCACTCACAACCAGAACTCCCCAGACAGTGGGGGATGTACGAAGAGTTCTGGGATTTTTAAGCTACTACCGGACATTCATCCAGGACTTTTCCAGAACGGCAAGACCCCTGTATGAGTTATTACAGACAAAGGTTGGGGTAGAGGCAGATTTACAGAGTCGGAAGAAGCCTAAGGGACCGCAACTTCCTTCAAAAACTCCAGTCAAATGGATGGCAGTCCATCAGGAGATTCTGGAGAGATTAGCTGGTATGCTAGAAAAACCACCAGTACTGGCATATCCAGACTTTAATTTGCCCTTCACCCTCCACACTGATGCGTCTGAGGATGGCTTAGGGGCGATACTTTACCAGCGACAGGAAGGAAAACCAAGAGTAATTGGGTATGGGTCCCGGACATTGACAAAAGCAGAGAGGAACTATCGGTTGCATAGCGGCAAGCTGGAATTCCTGGCCTTGAAATGGGCAGTTTGCGAAAAATTCAGAGACTACCTGTTTTATGCAGAGAAATTCACAGTATATACTGATAACAACCCGCTAACCTATGTAATGAGCACAGCTAAGCTGAACGCAGTGGGCCATCGTTGGGTTGGAGAGCTCTCTGACTTCCGATTTGACATCAAATATCGGCCAGGACGAGTTAACATCGACGCTGACACCTTGTCTCGCCTCCCCTTAGACATTGAAGCTTTTGAACTGGAATGCACAGAAGAGTTACCCACCAGCATTGTTCAAGCTGCATGGGAAGGTAGTCAGGTGTCCAAGGAAAAGGATGTGGCCTGGATTGCTGCTTTGTATCTGTCTACTGTGGATGAGAAAGTGGAACCATCTAACACTTTGCTGCCAACGATTTGCATGGAAGAGCTGATCACAGCCCAGAAAGACGACACAACAATCTCACAAGTGAGGCAGTGGAAGATTGATGGGGTCAGTCCGACCGAGGAAATGAGAGGAAATCTGACAGGAACCAGCAGGAGACTCATGTACGAGTGGGGCAAACTTCATGTTGAAAAGGGACTCCTGTACCGGAAAACAATTGAGAGGAAGCAACTAGTCTTACCATCCAAATACAAGAAACTGGCCCTTGAACATCTCCACGACAAGATGGGACATGTGGGGACAGAAAGAGTTCTCAGCTTGGCACGGGACAGGTTTTACTGGCCATTTATGAAGGCAGAGATAGAGGATTATGTGACCAGGAAGTGTCTCTGTATAAAACAGAAGAAACCCACCGTACATGTCCGAGCTCCAATGGGTTGTATTACAACACAGTCACCTATGGAGCTGGTGTGTATTGATTACCTTCACCTAGAGCCAAGCCGTGGGGGATATGAGTATATTCTGGTGGTAATGGATCATTTTACCAGGTTTGCTCAGGCCTACCCAACAAAAAACAAGTCAGGGCGGACTGCAGCAGAGCGATTGTTCCAGGACTACATTCCTCGCTTTGGTTACCCGGCTAAGCTACACCACGATCAAGGTCGTGAATTTGAAAATGAGTTGTTCAGAACCCTCAGACAACTGGCTGGCATTGGCCATTCCAGAACATCACCGTACCACCCTCAAGGCAATCCAGTAGAAAGGTTCAACCGGACCCTCTTACAGATGCTGAGGACATTGACAGACAGGGAAAAGGAGAGATGGAAAGACCATTTACCCCAGATTGTGCACGCCTATAATTGTACTCGACATGAATCAACAGGGTATTCTCCCTTTTACTTGCTGTATGGGCGACATCCCCATCTCCCGGTAGATCTGATCTTCAGTTTGGTAGAACCAGAGGCTGAAACAACACCCAGGGGTTATGCCAAGCAGTGGGCACACAGGATGAGGGAGGCGTACAAGATCGCAGAGTCCAACAGTCAGCAGTCAAGCAGAAGGGGGAAAAAACAGTATGATCGGAAGATGAGGGGAGTCTTACTGAAGGAAGGAGACCGGGTACTGGTTCGAAATCTTGGTGAGCGAGGAGGCCCAGGGAAGTTACGATCCTACTGGGAAAAAGCTGTGTATGTTGTGAAAAGACAAGTATCAAACAACCCTGTGTATGTAATCTACCCTGAGAACAGTGATGGGAAAAAGACCAGGACATTACACAGAAACCTGTTGCTACTGGTGAATGACTTACCTGTCAAACCTCCAACAACAACACCTGGATCCTCGAGACCTGATGGGAAGAAGAGGAGAGTGAGACCTAAAATCATCAACAATACGGATGACATGGACAGTGACTTGGTTGGTTCTGATGAGGAGAAAGATACAGGGGGATATTGGTTAAGGGCTCCAGACCATCAGCTGGCGTCAAAAAGTCCCCAACCCCCCGAGCAAGCTCCTATGGAAAACATTTGTGTTGTGCCAAGGAGAGACAATCCAGAACAGACCCAAGACAGCAAAATGCAAATGGAATGTGACAATCAAACTACTTTCCTCGAGGCAGCACATCCAGTCGATGCTGAGGAGACAGAGAGAGCGAATACAGATAGTGAGGCAGAGAGTGCAAACAGAGCTGAGTGGGTGGGGCCAGAAGAAGAGACAAGTGTGAGAAGATCAACTAGGGAGCGGAGGCCTAGGCAGATCTATACATATGAGACTTTGGGGCAGCCTCTAATTCACCCCTACACCCCCACACTGAACTCAGTCACTGCATACACTACTCCAAACTTACTCAATTGGGGTTTGCCCAACTACATCACACCAATTCCCTACCATCATTTATACATACCCGCATTACACACACCTTATGGGGTCACAGCATCTGTTTATTAGAAGTGGTGAAATGTTGACCATGGGTATTTAGGATTTGATCACTGGAGCTTTTCTTATTTTGTCGGGGAGAGTGTGATACACACAAAAGTGTATATACAATTGTGTGGGCTTTGTAAACAATAAGAAAAAAATATATATGTACACTTGTAAATATGTTCATGCATTGTTTGTTTGCAAAGTTTTGTGTTTCTATGGAGAGGACTTTTATTTTGATACACAATCAGGAGGACCTCTCGGTTGAACTGTGCACTCCTTCAGATCGCCAGAGGAGCTGCAAAAGGACAGACGTGACTCCGTGATTGTTTTTCAATTATCCTGTTTTACAGGTAAAAATGGACAAAAGAACAATACTATTACAGTGAATGTATATAATGTTGATGTGTGGAATATGGGCAAGTGTAAGAAGTGGTTTAAAGTATGTTATGTTTGTACTTATGTTTGAAAATAAGTTAGTAAGTGTGCTCCAGTGATCTATGTAATAAGTGTGTATAGTTGTATTGTTGTTTTGAGGGAAAGCCATTCGTTTAATCGTGTACATAATTCTAGTTAAAAAGGCTCCATGAGGCTTCCTCAGCACTCATGTTTGGCGCGCTTAGAGGTCACGTGACCACCCACTGAATAGAGACAGACAGCTGCTGCAGCTCAAAGTCTCGTTCTCTCTCAAATGCTCTCCATGAGAGAAAACGTCAAATTCAGTTGATATTATTATTTAAAAAAATAGGAGTAATATTTCATACTAAGTAATAGACATATAGATACATCTATAAATTATACGTTTGTAGTTATTGTTAATATTGATTTAAATAACTACTGAGTATTTTGAGGACAACTCAAAGGGGAAAAAGATGAGACAGTGTGATTGGTTTCTGATGTTGTGGACACATGTGATTATATGTTTAATACTATTTGTTCTAGAGTGACAAAATGTGAGGGACAGACAGTTTATTGTGAATTGTAAACCATATAAAACAATGTTATTGTTATTTGTTAAATGATGCTGTACAATAAATGGGTAGATCGCCAGAGGAGCTGCAAAAGGACAGACGTGACTCCGTGATTGTTTTTCAATTATCCTGTTTTACAGGAACAGTAATCTGTCTGCTGGGTCTCCGGAGGCGGGACCTGCAACACACGCAAGCACAGGGAGAACATGCAAACTCCTTCCAGGAAGGTCACCGGCGAGCCTTGAACCGACAACCTTCTACCTGGAAGGCCACAGTGCTACCCACTGCGCCACTGTGCTGCCCAGCAGCAGAACATGTTATTTCTCAATGAAGAAAGAGAAAATTGGGACAACACTTACCAGACTTATTTACCTGTTCTAAAAAATTAATATTCTGCAGCTAAATGTGCCTTTAAATGAAGTGTATTGTAATCCTGGACACAGGAGCCTGCATGGATAGGGAGAGTGCACAGCATAACACCGAAGATAGCAGAAGCACCAGAAAAGTATTCAGATAGCAACATTGTGCACTTTTGAAATCCGTGAGCTGCAGGCGGTGTGCCAGAACACAATGTGTGAATGAAACGCTCATTTATCAGAGTGCGTGTATATACACACAAACGCTCAGTCAGGGGCTTCCCTCATGCTTAACAACCTCTATACTTTATTACCTGTGAAACCGGTGCTGTGAGTGTGTTCATTTTCTTATTTCATAGAATAGTGTTTATGTTATCCTCTTTTTGATTAATACTTCATTCATCTCAAGTGTTTGTTTTACTTACCTCATATTTACTTCTGAAACTAAAATATCATGCTGATGCAGTGTAATAAGGTGGATGTGTTGTTTCATCAGAGTATTTGTTTTCTTTTGCAGCTCAGGGAAAATCTGACTTGTGTCTGTTCTGAGTCCCAGGAGCTGATGTTTATAGTGAGTTGAGATTTCTGGAACATTTGAACTCAGTTCAATCTGGATTTGATTACTACTCCTGTAAATCAGAACAGCTCAGAACAGACACAGGGGGGAATTGTGCTGGGATTTGCCCTCAAATCAGTTTTATGGCAACGATCGGGGCTAGTAAAGAGACTTGGAGTCCCCGCTCAAATCACTGAACCCAACATAGTGGAAGGAATAGATGCAGTCATCATTTGCTCAGTTTTATATTTTCAGATATTAATAGGTTTCTTTATAATCTTGATCATTTCCACACATACCCAGGTTTTTTTATGTACTAAAAAAACACACACCACATCCACACGGACACTCAAAAACCGCTGAAACACTGTATTGATTGTAACAAACCAAAAGTTGGCAGTCGATTCATAGCATTTTTAAAATTATTATTCAGCACTGTGTGTGCACAAACACTGGAGCATTAACATGTGCATGCAATCCTGTACATTCTGTAAGTCACACTAGCGGAATAAACAGCAACAATGTCCTTACTTTAGCCTCCATTAGAGTAACAGAGTGTGTTGACAACAATAAACTCCTCCCCCTGAACACAAAAAGCACAGTTTTCACCCCCACAATGGGTGCGGAGCATTTCAAATACGATTCACTTTCACAATCATTTTCAAAAATGAACAGTTATGTGCGGACGGACAGAAAAATACCAGTTTTAAAATTAACTTGATACATGAAGACAAGGCTTAAGCCCCTGTAGCCATAGTTAGCTCTGGGAGAACAAGCAGTACTGCAAGATGTTGGTGTAGCGTTGGTTTCCCAGAGGGTAAAGGGTGTCATTGGAGCCATCAGGTGGGCACCTTTTTTCCTGAAAGTTCTGTAGATTATCACCAAGATATTTGGATTTTAACTTTTTCATTTTTTGTTTCACAAAAACGTCACTGAAAGGATTAGCAAAGCAAATGTAAATGTGTCCTCGCCCGTACATAATGAGAATTAATGTGATTATAGAAAGATCTAAATTAATAAATTGAATATTGTTGTTTTTCAAAAAACACGAAAAGAAATTCACAAACGTTTGGAATGAGTGGGTTTGGGTGGTCATCCTTTTAGTCTTTCTCTATAGCTTGCTTGATATGGCTGTTAATTAGTGTATAAATAGTCTTCTATATAACAGGGATGGTGACTGATGTGAGTGTAGGGAGTAAAGTGTTAGACTGTAAGAATGGCAAACTGTTAGGAGCAACAGTGTGAGGGGGATGGGGGAGGTACAGGAGAGTGAGCAGCAGGAATAAATACCCCTCCGGGACCTATTCTTTATATTCAGCGCATCTGACAGGGTCCACAAGAAACCCAGCGCCAGCAACTGAGCATGTGCGAAGCCCTGAGCTCAATGGAGATTTATCTTGGACTAACGTCATGCTTGAGGTGTCACCCGCACCGCTCAAGTCCAGATCTCCACGGAACAGACAAAATTCAAAATATCACTGAAACAGCTTGGTTTCAGATCAACAGCCATAGAGTATGCAAATCTGTGTCTGACTCACGATATACTGCACGTAGCATTTTAACCTGAAGTCCTAGGCTGAATGTTTGCAATTCTACTGTTCTTACCTGGAGCAGAATTGAGCTGTTTTGTCAAGCTGTCATTTCTAATATCAGACAGAGTCTCTTTAAAGCCGTGCTGGTGTGCAGTGTATGAGCTTGTGGTGTGTTTTGAAGAAGGCTCAGAGGAGGCTGATGGTTTTCCGGCAGGAGGCTGGAGAAATCCTTCTTTCTTTCCTTCTCATGCTCCAGTTCGGTGGGGTTCTGCTGTCTGATCCTCGCTCCTCCTCTTCTGCTGCCAGATGCTCTTATCAGACGCAAACACATCGTCCACTGCTCTGCACTCTCACAAATGCCTCAGCGCTGTGCTTATACCCTTGCCCCCGAGAACCGGTACTTGCATAAGCATAGACACATTTACTTTCCGACTATAGGCCTTTGTGTTTTAGTAAACTTGTTACTGTTCTTTCCCATCATTTAGCTCTTACATTCAAAAAATGCTATTCAGCACCAATAAAAAGTTCCAAAGTGATATTCAGAGCCAACCGTGAAATAAATGAAACAAATAAACTTTGTCATGATCTATAGGACCAACAAAGAAAAACAACAAAGAACTACCTTAAAACCACAAGTACCAAAAAAAGCTCATACGCTAACAAAGAATCAGCGAAGAACTGAAAAAAGAGCTTAAGATGTTCTTTAAAGCAAAAAAAATGCTTCTTATCACCTGCAAATCTGCGAAGAACAAGTGAAGAACCTTTTTTTAATAGTCTAATTGTGTTCCCAAATACAAGTATTTGACAATTTGTTTAAAGAACGCAAGTTCCAAAATCATCTTTATGGATTACACTAAAACATTTATTTACAATCAAAAAACATTTAGCTCCACAATCATCTCTGGATGTCAGGGACACGAGTTACACAAGACGGGAATGGGTTGGAAGGGGAGTTGGAGAGAATTTACAGCATTGTGAAAAGTTTGAGGCAGGTGTGCAAAACTGCTGTAAACAAATAATGGAAGCAAGTTATTTATTAAAAAAAAATCAGTGAATGAACAAAAGATAAATCTAGTCAATATTTGGTTTGCCTTCAAAGCGGCAGCGGTTCTTTTAGGTACACTTGCACACAATTCTTGAACAAACTTTGCTGACACATTGTAGCTTATACTTTTCCGTCACGCCTTCGAACCGCTCATGCGGGAGTCGTGCAAAGTGCAGTAGCTTGACCTGCACCTCCCAAAAATGATAACTTCCTGCATATAGACGGAACGTAGGCTCTGTGATTAGTCAGTTTAGTAGTTGAGCATTTCTGGTGTTCCGTCACGAGAGTAGCATCATATCCAGTCATGACGTTTACACTGAATACAATTCTTAATAACTTTCTGTTGGAGGCCCAAAACATTCAAGGAACCGCCACCATGCACTCATTGCTCCGCTCTCCAAACTTTTGAACAAATTGCCTTCTTCTATAGTCAAATATTTTGTATTTTGACTCAACGGTCAAGAGTGGAGCGGAGCATCACAGTATTGCCCTCCCCGCTCAGGTCCTTTCATTTTCACTCCACTCAGGCATAGCTTTTTTCCGCTCCATGCTCCATAGCTCCTCGCTCCATAGTCCGTCCATGATCACAATAAAAATTATAGGTAAATTAATTGATATCTTCATTTTATCATCATTATATTTGAAATTTCATCGAACACGCAGAAACGAAAAACCATCATGCTTTAGTGAATATTGTGAACGCATACTAAACAGATACCTTTTTTTTTTTAAATGAAAACATACATTAAACTAAATATACTGGCTACGCATCTCTGCTTTTTCAGTCGAGCGGACCACTCCCACTCTGCACCACTAAAATACACTAGTCAAGAGCACCTGCTGCCCTTTGCTGCACCCCAGTTTTCTGCATCCTTGAGTTTCTTGGCCCTTTCCTATGTCGGAGGTATGTTTTTTTTTTTACTGCAACTCTTCCATGAAGACCACTGGTCAGACATCTCCAGACGGTCTTCCACTGGTTTAAACCTGTTATGAGCTGAATGCACTGCTGGACATCTACAGTTTTTGAAGGGTAAGTAGCTGTCCTTGAAAAATAACGTTTTAGACGTCACCTTCGTAGCAGATTTTTGCTGGTCCCCATCTAGTTTTAAGCCCACTACCCAGCTGTTTCTGTTCATGTTCATGACTGGGTTTCAACCTACGCATTATATTGCTGATTTTTAGCACGTTTGACATAATTACTTGATCATGCACCTGACTGTAATCCTAGAAAATCTAAAGATGCCAAAACAAAGTCACATATTAATTTTTGTTATATATTTGTGAAAGCATCCTTTGTTTACAGCATTTTTCTATAAGTAAATGGAAGAAATTATTGTCAATCAAATTGCATGGGAGGTTATACCACATGAAGTTTCCAAGACTACGGTTAGGAACCCAGCTCAGATCTACATGGGAGAATCTTGTTAATGATCTCAAGGTGGCATACTAAAATTGACCATGAAAGCATTCAAAATGTGAGGAGAGGGTTGAAAATTTCCTTCATTAACTAAATCTCTTGTCAAAAAATGTGTGATAACATAGAACATCTGCATGGTTTGAGGTGTTACAAATAAATTGAGTTTTCCTCTTTTGCACCTTGCTTAATTAGCAAAAATTTTGCGCATTTCTACTCATGTTGGGATGGAAACTGAGCTTTTCAATGCATGATACTCACTCTTTAGGTTCACATGTTTGAATGGAAAGATAGCTACCGAGCCAAGTATGCTAGAGATAAAGCGTGAGCCATCACGTGAGCTATCAAGACAGAGTGAGTGATGAAGGACTGTGTGTTTGGTCTAATCTTCTCTGCAGGCCCCTGGGGAGCCATAGTGCTGTGGATGACATGATGGCCAGCACTGTGATCATACTACACTGGGTGGGACTGTAAAAAGGGATCTGTCAGTGCTGTCAGAGCTCCAGACTAAAGCACAACAACCCTGCAACATCTGACCAATTCCGGTTTCCTTCAGCATGTTTCTACATGCTTTCACTCTCCCGACCATGAACACTCACACTCTCACACACTCACTTCCTTGCAATTCCAGTGGGATTATACCACACTTCACCTCACCTCAGCAAGGTGTGATTTCAATCTCTCTCTAGATCACACTATTGACCTAGATTTCTCTCTGGTGTTCTAGCGCCCACTCGTAATCTCTTTTGTTTATGCTTCTAAATTATTTCGCACACTTAAGGTCTTCAAGCTTTGTAAAGACACAATAACACTGAAGCGTGTAGGGTTTGAGGGAGCACACATTATATTCCAGACACAGCCATGCCACCTACAGCTTTTCCAATCAGCTGCAGACGTTGACCCCCAGATCAAGACTGATGCCCCTCTGTAGCCCAGTCTCTGTGCAGTCTCGTGGATCCATGCTCTCTCACAATCACCTCATTTCATCAGATTTATCTCTAAAGTCTCCTTAATTGGATTAATTGTAAAACAAAAACCGTGCTAGTAATGTTGGGGAGCAATAAATGGTTTTGGTGAGATTAATATCCTTCACTAAAACACACAAACATGTGTTGAGCGACGGCAGGGATTTAAAATAGTATGCGGCATTGATTAAAAAAGTAGTCTTACTTTAGGCTGAGATAAATGTTGAATCTTTTCTACTGCCTCCAGAATTATTTTCTCCATGTTTCTATTAATAGTAATAAGGCTTAGAAATGAAAAAAGATTCTCAAAAGAAATGAGTCAGGTGAAGCTGAATCTTCATGGTATAATATCTTGTCAGAGGAACAACATTTAAATATATTTTGTTTCAAATATTACTTTTTTATCTCTATGTGACACACCTGATTCATGTTAATTTTCAACCAAATATATATTTCTATTTTCTTTGTTTAGATTATTGGTTTATACATTGAAAATTAAATTAAACTAAAAATCGATAATTACTTTCAACGAAAAACACTGAAATAATGTTACAATTGCTTGTCATTGAGACAAAAGGTGTATGCATTGACTCGAGTAATAAACACGTAGAATTAAAGTAATAACGCCTTGAAATGCAAACACTAGTCTCACTGTCTCAGACGTGTTGTCACCAAGTTTCATAATGACATACAGTCCTCTGTCGTTGCGTTCACAAGCCTGTCAGCTATTGGCTGTAAAATCTGTCCATCATCTCACAACCGTAACCGTCGCGAATAAGCAACTTCTTTTGCTGTACGCTTATTGGTTTACTCGCGCGTCCGCAGCATGCAAGCAGCCAATGGGAGTGAAGTAGGTTGGCCTTTCTATCTCGTCGTGGAGCGCGCATTGCTGGCAGCCTGATGCAGCAGCGCGATTTCAGTCCAACAAGAAGAACCCGACGAGTTCACAACGTGTTTCCAGCGAAGGGTGAGAAAGGGCACAACGGAAAGATTGCGCCTAAATAACTCCCTTTTATCCAAGTCTGGAGGGGCAACAAGGGATTTGACCAGCTTTGTCACTTTTTCGTTTATGATTTATTTTCTGGGGGAAGGATTGTGACCGTTTGTTTGCAAAGATGATGGTCGGGGAGATGGAGGTGAAGGAGAGACCGAGGCCGAGTCCCGACTATCTGATGCAGTTATTGAACGAAAAGAAGCTCATGACGAGTTTACCGAACCTGTGTGGGATCTTCACACACCTGGAGAGGCTCCTGGATGAAGGTATGCGTGCGTAAATCTGAACCTTTTGTGTTTGCGAAGTGTTTCGCAAACTTCGAAAACTAACGTTACGTGTTACTTAAGGGCAAAATAACCAAACTGGTGTTATATTACGTATTCTAACAGACGTAAGTTAATCATTTTGCTGATGTTTTGAGCACTTAAGCCTTTTAAAATAATATTTATACTATTTTTCCAGCATTTGGAGCAGCGTTAGTTCGCATCATGTGTTGGGCGCTAGCGCTGTTAGCAGTCAGCTACATCAATAACTTTTACATGACACAAAATCGCACATAATAACGTCTATGCCATGTCAAGATCTTACAAACTTGCATCTTTGGTGAAAGTACTTATTTTAAGCTTTTAAAAAAGTTGCGCTGCTATCTTAAAAACGGTGTTTTGGGCGTGAGTAGCTAACGAGTCGAAGTTTGTGTTTTCGATGCTTGTCAATTTTTTATAATTCGAGTAGTTTTGTTACATGTTTAAGTTATTTAACTTATCCAATGAGTAACCCTACGTCGTTGAAGTATTTACGGCATCCTGATGACTTAATTATTATAACAATTAGCTGTTTGTTTACAGATTATGATTTCCCCACAGGCTTAACGGAAGAGTGAATGCGCATGTAAAGCGTTTCAGTTGGTTTAGTTTCCCTAAATGCCTGCACTTATGCACATGATAATGTTGTACGCGTTTGTTTCTAATTCTAAACGCTCAGTTAGAAGTGAAGTGTGAATGTAATGTTGAACTGTGGCTACAAGCAGCGTTTCTAACGGTAACTACTCGTGGCGTGCGTTTATTTATTTACTCGCGCTGTTTGTAATTTAAGCGCTGGCTTCTTCGGCTCTGTTCAGACCGGGATTGGTTTGGAAACCACAAGCAAAGACACGAGTCGCTATAGTTGGACTCAAGTGCTCGTGATATTGACATGCAAACACGCGCTAGTGGTCTGCTTCTAACAAAGGGACCCCAGCCGCAAATTCTGCCGCAATGTTCTGGCCCCCATTACCACGCTGCCTGTTGCAAAATCACTTTGCGTCACTGGATTAACCAGTTTAGTTTTGCTTATCATAACCTCACATTCCGATACGCAATTGTAGAAGCCACATTGAAACCGACACCGTAGATATGTATCATGGTGCTTAAACTTTTGGAGTGAAATGTATTATTATTTTTATCACCCCACTTCATATAATTTTTTTATATGAGAGTGTTTTCTTCCTAAGAAAGGGTTTGCATGAAGGATTCAAATTGTAAGCGATCAATTTAATTTACAGTTGGGTTTTAAACGCTTATTTTTGCCAAAATCCATGTGCCAGTATTCATCCAAATGCCACAAATGAATTCCACCAAAATACACGTTTTTCATGTGTGTATGTTTAATATTAAATAACAAGAAATACATTTGGCAAGTCTTAAATGTGCCCATCTTTTACTGTATCGAACCCGTTTCCTTAAAAACAAGGCTGTATTCATATTGCGCTGTTTTTCTAAATAACTTACAACTCGTTCTTTTTTGTGAAGTTATAATCAATAACTAATGTGAAAATGTTATATCTTTGAACTAAAAAGAACTTGCTGCAGTCAGTTCAGCTATCCACTTGGCAAAGGCTTTTCTCTTTTGCTCTGCAGGCAGAAATTGCTTGGACCTATAAAACACTTGAATTTTATTATTTTTAACATGTTCCTGTTCGAGTTTTCTTTGGGTGGCTTGGGCTTCCTCCCCACAGACAGAACAAGTGCCTGAATATTATTCATTTTATATCTCTGAAAAAAGAGACAAAAACACTGAAAACTTCTTCACTGACTGGCATGACCATAACTGATAGAAATGACGACAGTGATAGAGAAGTGCCCCGTGGATTTGGCTGGATGGATTTATAGCTTTTGCAGAAAATAAGAGCCTGCATTTATCACTTTTTGAAAAGAAATTAAACAATTAAGCAGCCTACATTAAACATTGGCATGACTAAATAGAGACCAAAAGTATATCTTTTTACAGTTGTCATATTTTGCGCATTAGAACCAAACTTTTAATTTTTTTTCTATTTGTTCAGTCAACCATATTTGGGGTGGGTAAGTGAGTTGAATTTAGTAGAAGCTTCGTTTCATACCATTTCTGATGATAAACAACACGTATGCTTTGTACTGTTTCTTCTTCTGAATGTGGCTTTTGATTTGAACGTTTAAAAACTATACAATCCCTATTCTAACTCTATTTTAGATAAAGATACTGATATAAAAGCTGTGTTTGTTAGGCCATAAATGCCAGAGCCTATACATGAATAACAAGGTAGAATTCTTCTTCGTCTTATGGTATCTCTATGTGGTTTTTCGCATGGAGCTGTGTGTTCTGACACCATACAGCGAGGTGTTACTTCTTCCTGTGGTGATCCAGTCTCTTGTTTGTGTATTTGGACTCATTCTACTCTGTTTACCTGAACTTTGCTCCTCACTTGCTGGAACATGTACTCCTCTGTCCACTCAAAAATTGGCTGAAACGGCAGAAGACAACTTTATCCTTAATTTATTCCCCCACTGACATAAATTTCTTTGAATTGGACTAGGTGTGAAATCTCTGCTGCGCTCGGATGAATTTGCATTCCGATTTAGCTATGCAAATGAGCAGCTCAGGGTGATGTGGGCCACTCATGTATTTGTAACGGTAAATACTCAGATTTAATATGTTGGGTGTAAAATTTTTACTTGCTCCGAACCACGTCTGCTAGCTTCCATGACCTCTGATTTACATTAAAATGATTTTGTAAAGGCCTGAAATTGAAGTCTAGGGAAACAGACGATTGGGAATATACACACTATTAAATTGAATTTTGGAGATACAGTCGAACGACTTGAAACTGGACTGTTGGCAGTTTTTAGTGTGACTAAAAAGTAATTGGGCATTGAGAGTTATAGCTATTTCAATGTCCAAGCATTGCAATGCTCCATGATCAGGTTTCAATCTAGATCTGAGCCACCTCAGGTGAAAGACATGGTATGAGGACATCAGCTGAGGGAGGCAGTTTGACACCCTACCTGGTTTTTTCAAATTGTTGACAAGTGGAAAACACACTCATACAAAAAAAAAAAACTCCACATGAGTATGGTATCCAGCTTTAGATCTGTTTTAAAGATCCCTATCCTTCCAGAGTGTTCAGTTAAAGTTACACCCCATAAAGTTTGTAACCTGTTTGTGGAGGAGAAGAGTAGATGCCTGTAGTGTCCCACATAAATCGTGCATGTTCTTGGACACACTACATCCTCTTAGTAACAAGTTTGTCGATCGTCTCATCAGATTCTCAAGTTTATGTTTGTTCTGGATAACTCGCGTTGAAAAATATCCAAAATTTTACTGGTGAATGTTGATATTGTTGCTGAACAATGAAAAATTATACATACATCTTGATATAAGTTTTTAGACTGAAAGAGATTATCACCAGAGATGAGACTTTTTATGTAAAACATTTCAATCTATGTTCATTGATCATGTCCTTTGTCTGCACTTCAGAAACTCAAGTAGTAAACTAACAGTGGATCACTGATAATAACCACTTAATGTTATGGTTTGGAATACACTAAATGTCATTTCACATACTATAATGTGCTGTTGGTATGCAGATTGGACAGCATGGAGTTGTCAATTTGGACGTGACATTTTTCACAGTAAACCATAATTTATGAACGTGAAGGTTATTGTTTGTTTACAACTGAACTTACGATCCGAAGGGAGATTAAATGTGCTCATAGTGGGCTGCTACATACGGTTATCTTAGAGCTCACAAAAATCTCCTTATATGTTTAAAGCAGCACCTGGATTTGCTCAGTTGTATGTCATTTAAAGAACTGCTGAAACTTGGTGGGATTTCCAAAAGGTTCTTTTTCTGGGCTTTTAATTGTGCTGGAGAGGTAGTTGAACCTTTTTTTTCACATTATGTTGTTGGTCAGCTTGGATGTTTTGGTCCATGTTGCATTCCTAGAACAGCCAAAATCACAACAGATTCTTTTGTAGCTAGACTGAGACACATCTTTGTACTGGCCTGTGTCTGCTTGTTTGGAGCGCAGTGGGGTTCAAGTTCAGCAACCACAATAGGATTCATTGTATTTTGCCTATTTCACGCATAAAAGTTAAACCCCATGGGCGGTTTGAAGGCTACATCACCAACATAGAAGATAATGATAAATATATTGCGTTACGACACTGACTACAACACAATCCTTTTGCATTGAATACAACAGTAAGACATTGTTTTTCTTTTGTTCCCACTGGAGCCTCTAAAAACGGTGGCTAGATGTTTGCAATGCAAACATTGCAAAACATAATCACACTCTAAAATACATTAAATTTTAACTTGGAAAGAAAGCTTGTGTTTGCATTCATGCAGACATTATCAGACATTATAAACATTGTTTGACGTCATGTTTTGGTCCAGTAAAATCAGTGTCAATCTATATACTGTTTTTTCCCCCAAGCTAAACTTCACATTGAGTAGCATTTAAGTGCTTTTTAAGAGTTTTCAGCTTCTAAATGGACTGATGTGGGGTTTGAAGAAGTGTGGGAATAATCTCTCAGTTGTCAGCTTTTAAGAATTTTGGTGACAGCTGTGTACAAATGTTCAAAACAGGAACAAATTGTATGTGTTTGCAGCTGTTGTCATGGTAAAAGAAAACCAACACCCAGTGCCTCCCTCATCACCCGTTATGTTCCCCAAGTTAGACAAACGGTCTTTCTATCTCTCTCTCCCCCACTACGTCGAGTGTGTCAGGGTGATGAGTGAAAGACAGGTTTGCAGTAAGCCTGTGTTCTAGAGGAGTGACCGTGTGTGTATAGGGGGGGCGGGTGTTTTTAGAGCTGTCTTTGATAAGTTGGTAGCAGCTGACTAGTGCCAGTGTTGGACCAGAAATGGGCATAGCGATGGAGGGGAAAATGTCAAGGTTGTGTATTTAGAGCTGCACAATTAATTGTATTTATGATTGCGATCAAGATCATGGATGCCATGACTACGTAATTGTTCAAAGCCATGGTTATAAAAAAATAAACCTTCTTTATTCTGCATGGTTAGAGTATCGCGTTGTGAGAGACAAATCAGTTTAACCCTTTAACACGATAATGTTAAATAATGATAGAATAATGACATGCGCACTTCAAACTACCATTGCTCTGGTTTTATTTGCATGATCGAAAAAATCCCAACAGATTAAGAAACAGACCTTTACATTACATTTAATATTGTTTTCAGCTTGTTTTTAAGCTTGATTTAAAATTTTTTATTTATTTTTAAATAAAATCTTGGCTTGCAGTTGCTTCTAACATTAGTATAAAGCTATGTAAACCATCAATCAATGTAAATTGTGATAATCGTAATTAACAATCGCAATTACAAAGTCGAGGGAATAATCGATAATTATGATATTTGTTATAATCGTGCAGCCCTAGTTGTATATGTTCTTTTTTAGGTATAATTGACATCACTAAGCCTAATTCAACCATAGCTGAGCATTTCATGGCACTAGGTTTTGGTTTCATAATAGCCCTTTTCCTAACCCTCACTTACTGAGCAGAAGGATTCGTTTTTAAACCCTGTACGTTTCTAATGCATTGGAAATGTATCCCGAGCAGCTTGCATTTCAAGAGCACATTTGGTCAATCTGTGCCTACTACTTCAGTCCATCGTTGTCATTTTGCTTTTAAAAGCAGCACAAACTAAATTAAATTAATAGAATTCTTTGAAGATTTTAATAATTCTTTGTGGCATTTCGTTGAGCTCAACGACTGACCAGTCAGCCATCAACAGGATGTTGATGCACTTTTCTTTCCAATCAGAGAACAGTATCACCATTTGCCTGACTTGGCCTTTTTTTTAGAACTTTATCCAAATGCCAGTAAGAAAAGTACAGCTAAAGGGTACTAAAGCCCCCAAAAGCACATTCGAGGCACCAGTCTTGTTTGAGGTCAAATCCAGGTGCTGTCAGGAAGTGTTTCTTATAGGTCGAGGCACACGGGAACCCCTTTCAGCATTAAGTTTAATTAGCTAGCTGTATCCATTAGCTCAGGTACTCTACTTGAGCCAGGGTCAGAAGAATGAGTGAGCAGATAATTTTATTCTCTCTATCTTTGCGTCTCCTCTTTTTCTCTATCCTGCTGGGTGGTGATAAATTGGATAGCAGTAAGAGGTTGACAGGGTTAGCGCAGGGAACAGAGGAGTCTTGCTCACCCCCTCCCCCCAAGTGCTCCTGCTGTGTGTGTGTGTGGACTGGCCCCTGACTCGGCCCTAGATAAAGTCATGTCTGTGTGCGTCAGGCTGTGCCCTGTTATCAGGGGGTCTCTTTCACGAGCACAGGGGTTCCTTATCAGACCCAGCCCTACTAATGTAGCTGTCTGCCTGACATCACACAGACAGCCGCTCTCAACCTCCTGATTTTGATGAAGTTAGTCTGGAGTCGTTTGTGACTTTCATTAAAACACCCATGTGATTCCCCCTGAACGGAGAACAGCAAAGGCTGGATCATACAGGAAGTGGCTGAATCACTGTTTATGGAAAGGGAGGGCTCCTTTCCGTAAGAACAGATCAAAATATTATCTAAATAAAAATGTGGTTTGTCTGCTGTGTGCTTTTACTGTAAGTTGGCCGGAGATTCTGTTTTTTTTTTCTTGCTCCCTCAGAAAGGGGGAGAGGGCCTCACCCTTACACATTCCACAAGTGCTTGAAATAACTCCACACCCAGTGCACTTTTTCATGGAATTGCTGTGTTGTTTTTTTCCTGCTTTACAACAGCAGCTGTAAGAAGTTTTTTTTTCCACCCTGTCTAAATCTGCAACAGTGGAGGTGTTTGTGTAGTCTGGCAAAATGTTTTACATGGTCCTCATTTACAGTTATTAACAAGTAGTTTGGGCTGATTGATTGTTTTAAACTGGTTAAAAGATTGCACACACACAAGAAAAAAATTCTAGATGTGTGGATAATTCCATTCCAAGCACTTTTACAGTTTTACTATAATGCTCATTTGTTTACTATAAAACTGGTACACTGCCTTCAACACACTATAAACACTTTTCAGAGTACACATTTTGGTCAAAAAAAATCCCCAAAGTCATTTTTATTTGAAATTTTTGTTTATTAAAATAATACTTAATGTTTGGTTCACCACCAAAAGTCATTGTTCACCATTTGCCCCTAACTAAAATGTTTCAATCATGCCCCAATGCTAATAAGCCTATCTCCTAATACACTGGCTCATGAAGGAACCAAACACTGTCAGTAAGGCTGAGTTTAATTTCTCTCCATTACCCTTTTCTCTTAGCCCTTGAAACCAATATAACTACTAATCAAATGGAAATGTAATGTGACTAATGCAAATCTATTGTGTAACATTGATGTGCTAATATGGGTGCACTATGTCTATAAATGTATTGTTTGTTAGTTTAGTTTTTGCAGATCTATACATGGACATGAAATCAAACAAAAAACATGCATGACTAAATTACAGAGGGCTACTCACCCCTTCCTCTTTCCTCCAATGAGAATTGCAACATCCCTTCATCTCTCTTGAATGGAGTGAAATATGTTTAAGGGGTGCTGTTAGAAATGTTATTTTTTTAAACTGTGTATTATAAATGTAGAACAGAGGATTGATTATTTGTAGAGTTCCTAAAACAAAGATGAAGAGCTGTTTCTCTGGGCAGATGTGTGTGTGTGTGTGTGTGTAAAGCTTTTTTTCTAGATTTGTGCGCTTGTGTGTTCTAAAAGTGAAGCATTCATTGGAGCTGTGTCACCTGTTAACATTTCGCTATTCATTCATCAGCAATGAATTGGTGTAAGGGAGAGGTTTGTTGCGCTGTGGATATAATATCGGCCCCCATCAATCCTGCTGTCAAATTGAACAGAGAAACCAATGCGGTTTCTTCAATGCTGTACAAAGTGCTGTCTTTGTCTGCTTGCAGCTCGTTACACTGCTGCATTAGTGCGCAATTAGCTATTAAATCTATCGAAAATGAAATAGAAGCTGAGAGGCAATGTCACAACTGTGCATTGTGAGGAAGGATAATGCGCTTGTGGGGTCAACTGATTGAGAGCAATGGCAGGGTCAAACTGAACTGGGTGGGAGAACAGAGAGGGAACGGGACATAGAAAGACAAATATTATGTGTTGTGAATGAGGTCAGCCTGTTCAGAAAGGGTGGGCCAGTGTCTGTGGTTGCACTTGGACAACGCTGCTTTATGCTATGTGTTCAACACAACACTCGCACACATGACATCACTGCTTTGGCTCTCAGGACATGAGTTGACTTGGTTCCCTATTTGAAACTTTTTTTTTTGTTCCACTGGTGTAACCAGTTCAAGGCTGATTGGCAAGCTTTGCATTCTTTCAACACTCTTCAAACATAACAGTAGCCACTTAAAGCCTTTACTGCTTAAATAAATATGACTTTATGGTTGGATAAGTTTAGAAGAGCATGATTTGAACAACATTATGTACTGGAGTAATGAGTATGAATCAGACATCTGGCCGTCAGATGAATAATCCATGCTTGATGGCTTTGTCCAAGTAAAGACTAAGATAGTTGTGTTAAAAGGGGAGTTTTTACTTGCTTCTTAAACTTTTAAGCTGTGAGGGGATTGTTTGATGTGGAGCTCCATGATCCATGGGAATGTACAGCCAGCTTCAGACTGCACGATTATCAGAGCAGTCTTGTTGCAGATTCTTTCAACACTAAAGGACTGTCTGGAGAATCATCCAGTCGTTGCAAAACAGCGATAATTATTAAAAAATAGAATGGGGACCAAATATTAGATCCAAATAAACCAAAAAGAAGCCTCTTTTGTGAACTATCGCAGACAGCTCCAGATATTTAGCATGCCAAATGTCTGAAAAACACTGTAGTATAGTTCTGGTTGGTGCCTTGATTTAGAAGTTTTTGTTTCATGCCAATGGACTTTTTACATATCTGCTGATTTGTTCACCATCGCTTGAAAATTCCACACACAGGATACCCACAGAATACCTTAACTTTAGATTTGAACCGTGAGCGTGCCAGAGTTCAATCATAACTCTTCTCACTCTTTAATTTTTTTTAAAGAAGGACCTGGTTGTCTTCTTGCCTGTCAGACAGTCGCCTTCCACTCATACAGCTTTTCATGCTCTGGCTTGTCTGGGAGCTCCCGTTGTTGAGTCACCGCTACCCAGAGTGCTTTGCTGTCATTGCGACTCCTGTGAATTTTGGCACTTCTTGTTGTCTGCCATCCCATGTCCCCAGGCATCTTTTATGAGATCAGTTACATAGTGAAACTAGCACCTTGAGATCTCACTCTGTCTTGCTATCTTCACTTTCGTTGGCTGGTGTAAATGGTCCTTGTCATTGGCTGCCCTGATTTCCTGCTAATTAAAAGCAGAGAATGTGGTCCTGCCACTCTATTTTGATCTGATGGTGGGCAGGAAAAATGACGAGATGGTAAAACTGATTTGCTAGTGGACTGTTTTCTTTATTTTGACCTCCCGCCTGAACCAGCTTCTCCTGCTCTGTGATTAGTGCTAATGTTGCTGTTTTGACATAGTAGTCAGCTATTAAAAGAAAGCCTTTGAAACAGGGTTTAGTATTACATTACTCTTTTTTTGCGCATGTAAGTGTGCATCTGCAATGTTTCAGGTTTATTACAAAACATTTTTTTTAGCTTTTTGTGTGTTCCAAATGTGATTTAAGACAATACCAGGAAATATTTTTACTCATGTATGCAATTTAATTTCTTTTCTTTTTTTTAGGGTGGAGGATGTAATTTCTGAAGGTCTAGATATAAATTAAAATTGACAACCAGCCAATTTTTCAACATTTCTAGAACGTCAATATCTGCCTCATTGATTTGCAAATTTTGCTGATTATAATGTGCACACACTTGAGAATCAGAAAGCACAAAGGATCACATGCGAGCCCTTCTTCTTCTTACGAAGTTTCCCCTCGGCCTTGTAGTAACAATCCCAAAGTTGTCATTTGTGGATTGTTTGTCTAACTCTAAACTGGAGAATTTTTTTTAACTATGTAAGTAAACAATTCTAGCACATACTTCCTTTCAAAGCTGTTTTTGACACGGCAAGGCTCACATAAGCTTTTTCTTCTTAGGTTCTTCTCAGTCAAAGACTCTCTAGTCCACACCTCCAACCCATATGAATTCAGTTATAATAATATGTCATTCATAACAAAAAATTATTTGGTTTTCTTTTATTTTTACACACCATTTTCGGTGAAATGTTGGTAAATACTTTTCATGTTTTTAGAGAAAATGTTTGTTTGAAACATCATAAAAACTTATCATGGAATATAGCTATAGAAGTTGGTATGTCCAAAAGAAAGAGATATGTTATGCAATTGTGGTTAAATATAAAAGCTATAGTTCAACGTTTAAAGAACTTGCTGTATTAAAAAAAAAAAATTGAACAAAGGAACCAAATTTAGAACATGAAGCTTTCAACTTACAAAGCTAGTTTTATTTTGTTTGTCAAGTGTCTTGCACAGTTTCATCAGGATAAGTGGTGTCCTGTCCCAGAGGAAGGAGAGAGTTGGTTATCTGCTTGTAGCACATTTACTGACCGGTTCCTTCCTTCCTCAGCATTCAGTTCTTCCTGCCATTGTTCAGTAACTAGTTGCCTCTTTGTCTGAGCAATGTAACGCTCACCCTGAATTAAAAAAAAAAAAAAAAGTATTGGCTTCCCATAATGATTGTGCGTATGATATCGTTTTAAATGAAAGCATAATCTGCTCTGTTCTGATGGTGTTCATATAGGCCACAGTGGGCTCATCAGTTATTCCCTTTTAAATGGTCACATGCTTAAAGGAAGTTGAGCTCTCAGTTGATGTTTTGTATGAACATCAATGGCTTTTGCTTTACACCACCAGTTCAGCATCCTCTGTTCACTTCCTGTTATTCCTCCAATCCACATCCTGCTGAAGCTCCTGTTTAAATATGCATTTGTCAGCATGCACAGATGGAGTTCAGTCAACAAGTCATGTGGCAAATGAAGTGAATTTGTAAAGAGTTTAATCAGTTTCTCTTATCTAACTAATACAACCTGTTTTAATCCCAGTAGCATCTGCTCTGTGTCTGAATGTGTTCCTTGTGTGCAGGAATTCTTGGTCTGCCGGATCGCTTGGATTTATTTCCAGTTAACAGTGTCCAGCCATTGCGCTTTAGCTTTTGCTTTACTTTTGTTCAAATCTAATCAGTGTGTTCTTCCTTTTTTATCAATTAAGGCCAAGAAGCTATTGGCCAATGTGGAGCATTGCTTTTCCTGTTCCCTAATGTCCTAAACTCGGCTGCCCCTGAACAGACCAGCTGTGGCCATAGGATCCTAAAAGCTGCCGGGTGTCCTGAGAACTTTATGGTTTGGGTGTAAAAGTAATCTACAGGCTGTGGTTAGACCGAGTGTCCTGCTGGGTAGCCATTAAACCAGCAGAGTAACTATACTGTGCCCTCTTCCTGAATGATAACCCAAACCCACCCCCTCTTCAACAGCTCTGCTCTATAACCCTGCACCATATCATCAAGTGTGACAAGCCTCCCTGCTAAATTTAGCTCCTCATAATGGCTCTGCGGAAACGCGGACTGCAGCAGGACAATCTGGGAATGTGTGGGGAGACCAAGCACAGATTGAACTATAATTTTGACCAGTGATTGGGATAAATTTCCTAATACTTTAATCTCCTTTATGGGATATATTACAACCCAGAATCATCTGTTTCTTTGTTAGGAGTCTTTCTATTGGTGCAAATGACTGCTTTTCTGATGTAATATTCCGAACCACAATCTGAAGATGAGTAGAAATGTGTAGTTCATTTCTTCATAAGGATTTCAGACTAAAATCTACACAAGAAAAAATTTTATTTGTGTACAATGCCTTTAATATGTAGTATTTCAAAATTGAAAGGTTTCACATAAACATGATGATCTCTTCATACAAAGTTTAGTTTGAATTGGGATCTATTGAAAGTTTAAATTATGGTGCTGATTTTTTTGAACGGCATTAAATTTAACCCTTCTCTTTTTTACATCTCTGAGGTTTTGCAGAACTGTTTATTTTAGTTGTTCATGGCAGTCACATTATGAAGAGCTTTCAAACACTATGAACTTATTTTTATATACTTGTTCTGTCAGTTTGATGCTTTACATCATGAAAATTTTTTAAATGGCTTCAAGGAAATGCAGAAGCTGTTACATGCTGTACTTGCGTAAACAAGCTTCCGTCAACTCATTTTGACAAGCTGTTGCATCTGGTTTAAAACTCTGGTGCATATTTTTCAAGACTAGCCTTATTAATTCTGCACAGCAAAACATTCTCCTCTGCAAAAATAAAAAATAAATGCAATGCTGAGTTCACAGAATTTCATCCAGGAGCAAACATTTTACTTGCTGGCCATCAGCAGCGAAATGCTCTGAAATCTGTTTTTTTTTTTTTTTTTTTACATTTTAAATATAGGTGTGGACTTTTGATAAGACTGCGTAATAGTCTCACTCTGAAGACCTCATCTCGAGCACACCGTTTGCTTTTTCACCCGTTCGGTTTTTCTGTTTGGTAGCTCTAAGCACAGAATTGAATTGTCTGTTGGATAAAGTGGAGGTGAGGGCATTAAGCAGGTATCTTGAGGCTGCAGGAACCAGCTGTGCTTTATGATATGTGAAGTGCTTTGCTTCAAAGTGGAAAAACTTGTACATCAGCAGACTTTCATCTCAAGCACCTCTCTCTTTTATTTTAATCTTGAAGAGCTTTGAGCACTCTCCATGCTTTTGGAGCATATACTGAATAACTGTGTATTCAAGGTTTCTTTAAACTGTTTGCGTTGCTTTTCTCTTAAAGTGAATTTTTTTGTAAAAAAAGGTGAAATGTGTAAACATGGACATTTAAACTGGAATTGGGCAGTTTGAAGATGTATGTGCTAATGTTAAACACTGCTCTTTCTAGTATGTTTAAACTAAGTGAGTGAGTAATTGAGTGTGTGTTTGGCGGAGCTGTTGGATTGGCTATTTATAGGGGTTTATTTGCTTTGCTCAATTCATATCTAATCAATGAGTGCATTTACATGCGTATCAGTAACCTGTTTACCATCATTAATTCCATTACTAAAATGTTTTTGAACACAAACTGTTTACACGTGACCTTATAAGTTTGCCTAATTTTTCTTAATTTCTGTACCAAACAAAACTATAGCGTTGGATTGAAATGATGGCAGGGAAAGCAATGTAACTGTTGTACCTCATTGTTTTTTATAAATGTTAATGTGTTTTTTTTTTATAAATTAGCCGTGTTTCCATCCACTTATGTACATTTTGGAATATTGCATAAGAAAACCCTGGACGGAAATGCTTTGATGCTTATACATTTTGACAAAACCACAACTGAGTAAGATAAACTTTTTAGAACAAAAAATGCGTGAAGTATATTTGAAATGTATTTACAGAATGTATCCCTGCATATAGCGCAATCGAGAAGTGTTGTTGTGGCAGAAGTAGACCAATGGACCAATTGAATCTGAAATGTTTTGATCATTTTAAAATTCTGTAGTTGATCTTTGTCATCAAAAGTGTTCGGGATGACCTTCCATAACTGTCTTGACTTGAAAAGCAAGACGACATAACTGCGATTGTTGTGCTTAGTCTAGTTTGTTTTAAGATGCAAATAGGTTATTAGATTCAAAAAAGGCCTTCTAATGCATTTGCCACCAGTTACTGTTTTGTTCTCTTGGACTCATTGGGTGCGAACAGTACTTTATTTGCACGTTTTATGGGATATTTCATTTTTTTTGCATAAATTTAATTGACGTCTTTGGATGGAAACTGGGCTTGTGATGTGTAATTCCTGGAACATTGGACATTAGCACATGGAAATCTGCTGGAGCTTAGGTGTTGACATGCAAGGTGAAATTAAGATATTGGTTAAAAAAAAATCTATTTCCATTGAAATAATCAAAACTGATGATCCCATACATATAATGGTAAGACTTCTCTCTAAGGCTGTCAATTTATATTTGAGTAGTGAAATGTCAGTACATCATTACATCCTGAACTGATCCAATGTCGCAGCACCTCATACGCCAAAAGCCAATGTTAACCCGCAAGCAGGCTCCAGGGAGAGTAAAGCACCAGTTTTCCAGTGTTTTCCTCTTCTTTAGTATGGTTAAAACGTTGACCCCTGATGCTAGCAAACAGTTCTTTGCCATTAGACAGAGCGGTCTGGGTATTAAAATAAAGACTTCTGTTTGTGGCCCCTAATTGCATGTGCTCTACAAAGTTTAGATGGTCTGTCTTTCTCGTTCTCTCTCTGCTACTTTATGGTAATGTGGCATTTCACTGTGCCTTTCTCATTCAACCTAAAAGCAGAAGCATTTTAGTTTCTATTTTTCATTGGATTTTTAAGTGCGCACTTTTAAGGAGAGGGCTGAGTGTATGTGAGCATGTCGCTGTAAAATCAAAAGCGCTACATGTCAAGTAATGTGCACCACAGATGATCTTCTGTTTTATTTTTCTTCTGATTTGATATTGAAAAGTACGCGTGGTGAAAAATGATTTGCTTTGAAAGTGCTCTGGATGTTATTTAAATGAACAAGTTTTTGTTCATGACCCATTTTTAGTTCATTTTTAAATTCCTGCTTTATTTTAAAATGCTCTCTTGCACTTCAAGAATATTAAACATGCATACACACCATTTTTACCCCAGAGAATCTATGAAAACCTTCCCGCTCTTGACTGAAAAAGGGGCTCAAGGGTCATGGGAGGAAAAGGGACTGAATTTTGTGAATCTGTTTCTATAGATGCAGCACTTTGGGAATCATTGCAGGTATAAAACAAATGTTTTCTTGCATCTTTGTGGAGAAAGATGCTAACAAAGGAAATCTAATGCTTTTAATCACAGGAAGACTTGAATATACCTGAATGTTAGAACATTTACATTTAATGTATAGCTTTAATAAGAAATGTTCAATGATTTTTTATTTTTTTGCTCATTTAAATTATTAAATTAAATAGGTTATCTTTTCTACCTTCATACAAAGTATTGTAATCAATAGTTTTTTTTTTTTTAAATACCATTGACTTTTTTTTTTTACATTGCAACATAACATCATATTTCGTAATACTATATTATATAATATAATTTAAGTAATTCCTTTTATTATTTATATTGAATGAATCTAAATATAATTGGTTCAAGTTTATGTCACTCTTGATGGTCATCCATGTTAGAACTAAACATTGGATTTGCCATATATCATAATTTGTGGGAAATGTGTGATTAACTGTGTTGTGTTACAAAATGTGCACAAGCTTCTTAAAATAAGACAAGTTTAATGTGGCAAGAGCACAAACATTTTTAAAGTCTCTTAGTGATTTGCTTTTTTTACTACGATTTCCTTGCGAAAATTACTGACTGGGGCTTTTTCAAATTATTTGATGCCATCTCAAGTAACAAATGTGACATTTTTACTTCAACCGGGGTTGGTAGCTATGAAAGAGTCAAAGAGTGTGCTTCATTTTTGCTTGTACTGTGTCCTTAACATTTTTGCTCAACAGAATGTGGGTTGGAATGAGGAATCCTAAGGATAAAGGATTTCTTCTATTTCAAGATTTAATTTTTCCCACACATTTCTAATCTGGCTGTGTTGTGCTGTGTTTGTCTGCCTGCAGAGATAACCAGGGTGAGGAAAGATATGTATAACGACACAGTGAACGGTCTGGTGGAAAAGCACCCACTGGAGTTACCCGATGCAGTGGGACCCATCGTACATCTGCAGGAGAAGCTCTTTGTACCAGTCAAAGAATACCCAGATGTGAGTCTTTCAAACATGTCATGCAGTTGATTGGTGTCTTTAAAAATAGGCACATTCACTTGTACTGAAGTGACAGGTGATTGACAGATGTCATTTCTGGTGACTGGGGTTGAGGGGTTAACTCTTGGATGTCTAGCTGAGAAGACTTACGATGTTTGGGTGTAAATGAGAACTTCTCCGCATAGGCTTGTTCAGCAATTGTAGGGTTTCCAGTATTCATGTCCTGTAGGCAGCTGGGAATAGTGTTGGAGTGCCACAGGCCGTGTTCTACTTATGGAGTGGGATCTATTTTGAGTGTGTTTGACGAGTCTAAGAGAAGGATTTCCCCTAGTGCACACATAATGTAACTTGACGTTTAGACATTTTGTTTTGTTTGACATTTTTCTTCATATTCACTGACACACACTCACTTCGGAAGGCCATGTCACGCAGGAAACAGTTTTGCTGCCTAATTCCTCTGTTAGGTGGACAAGAGAGAAGAAGAGGAAAGAGAAAAAGGGGGTCGGCAGAGCATGAAATGCGTTTTCCCTCTGACGGCCCTGATAAAGGCCACCCGGTCTGTCCCAGTGGACCACGGCAGACTTCTAGCCCCATGCTATTTTTATGGAAGTGGAAGCTTCAGTTAATTATGATGGAGGTTATAGTTTTTCTTATCTGCATTTGGTTCAGAATGTTCATTTTCATTTCAGTACTTTCTCTATTAAGTACAATTTTACATGCTTTCACTCCCTTGTGACCCTGACATTTTGACCATTCGTATGTATTTGTATTTGTATTTGAGTGTTTTGTTTATACTCTATAATCCGTAAGAATATTTATGACTTCTTCAGAATAGCAGGCACAACTACTGGAAAACATGGCCGTCTGGCAACAAGCTCGACATGCCTTGGAAAATGTAGTGACTGTATTTTGAGCAAATGCTTGTGGGTGGATACTGACACACATGCAGACGTGGTGTACATGGAATCCCCAGCTGACCCTCTCAAATCTGTTCTCTCTCACTGTATTCCCTGCAAGCATCACCTCATTATTCTTCCCCCTGGTGTTCAGCATGAGTCACTGTTTCACCAGATGAGCGTTTCTACCCTAATGCTCTAAACAAGCAGGGAACGAAAGAATAAATGTAGCTGTTACTGGTTTGTTATTGAGCTAAGAAATGCTCGCTTTCACTTCTGTCATGGTCTCTGATCTGCTCGTACAGGCAGGAGATGGAGCTTGCTCATCTAATCTTCAGCTTGATTGGAAATAAAGTGTACATGATGGGGGATCTTGATATTTAGGGAATGCTCTCTGTTTGATTCACATTTCTTTGATGTAATTTTACAATCTAACAAACTGTGGAATGCGCTTGGTTTTTTTTTCCTTACCAGAGTGTACGAGCTATGTGCAGTACAGAGAGCTGGGGAAAATTGGGAAAAAATACACATGCATACAATTAAAGATAACATGGGTACTAATGTAATGAATAAAACATACATAAACTCAGATTAGTTTTATTAAAGGACAAGTTACGACCTGTTTTGTACAATTCAAGTTTGTCGTTTTGCTTTGTGTAACCAAAGTATTGTTATATTGAATTACTTCATTTGGATTATTGCAATGAAATTCTTGTTTAACTATCAATTAATCACACATAGACATAGATTGTAATTACAAATATTGCATTTTATTAGATGGCTTCGTTAAAAAACATAATTAAATAAATTGTCTAAAATGGGGCTGTAGCATTGAGCAAGTTTTGCCCTACCAAAAGAGAATGGAAATCCCTCTTTAGAGAACTGTCTTTATATTTATTATTAATCCAGACAATGTGTAAAGTGCAACACCTAATGTTTCATCTTAAAGAACACTAGTTTATGTAAAGTATTGATCAGAAAAAGAGACTCATCACTGTGACTGGACACAGGATTCACACACACTGATGTATCTGCCAAGGTCAACGCACTTGTTCAGGAGTAGATGACAGCTCATGCTTTAATGCGGCAAGAAAAAAAATCCAGTAAATGGGCTTCAGTGCTGTGGTTTTTCATGTTTACATTTTAATCATTTCTATTTTTAGACAATTTTATTTAGCTATGTGAATGAAAATTCTCACATTATGTAAAAGAGTAGCTTTGTGGAAAGTTCTAATTTAATATTTTTATTTTATATGGTTCCTATAAATACTGGGGGTCGTTCATAAACATTGTTATAGACATTGCAGGTATTTTTTTTGTTGTTGATGAAATAGAGCTTTTTTTTTTTTGTTATGATCGTTCACATTAACATTACCATGAGGCCTCTTTGCCACCCATGGTTTTTGATTGAGGTGCATTGTTTAGATTGTGTTTAGAGGCTTTTAGTTCATCCTCAGGTCGATGTTCTAGCAGATGACCTGTTTCTAAAGCTCAGTAATGAGCTTGTCAAAATGAACAGACCAACTGGGACACTTGGGACACGTTTTCACCCTTCTGCCTCACTCAAGTTCTGCCTGGAAGTTTTGACCCTTAACCTTTTAGTAACTGTATTAACAATAAGACACTTGTTGCCTCTTACATTTTCCCATTCATTTTGTGGTTACATGTCATGATTTAATTTGTGCTGTTTGCAAATACCCGCATTGGCAAATTGATTGTATTGTTACACATGTACCTAATCCAGTTATATTCAGTTAAATTAATGGAATTATGTTGCCATATGTGTGCTGAACATCTGAGATTCAGGATTTGGTCAAATCTTGGCACCTGTGATTCAACTCCAATTGTCTTGCTGAAGCAGCAATTATTATTTATGTCGGATGATGTTTTTTATTTCGGTGTGATTGATTGCTGAAGAGCGTTATATTTTGGGAGATTAAGCCATTTTTATGTTAAGACTTCTGAATTTAACTCTGTGTTTAATCTCACGCCATAAGTGTATTTGAAGGTCTGAACAGGTTCTTGTCAATCACAAAATAATGTGCATTTTAAAGGAACAATGTCGAATAATAACAATAACGACTCACAATATAGCCTCTTGTATGACACACGTTTATATGTTTAAAAATGTACAAAAAACAGACGCATTTGTTGATACTTCACAACTATTTGGTTTCTAATCTGAAGTAATTTTCATAACAAATAATATTTCAAGAAACAAAATGCTCACATGTCAAATTTATTCTGTTCCTTTATCCAGGACTCTTAGAATATTTTTAAAACCTTTGAAAGATGTTGTTGGGGAAAATTAAGTGCTTTTTGTTTTCCATCTGTTCACAGTTTTTAAATCAGTGGGTGTTTACATTTTTAGATATCTAAATATTTGATTTGTTTTTCTATAGTTTTTATAGTTAATTTATGCCAGTTTTTTTAGATACACAGCAGTATGATTTAGGTCTTAAATGTGATTCCTAATGGTCTTATAAAGCCTTTGATTTGACAAACCTTTTTTTTTAACAACGGAAGTATAAAAGAAATATTTGTGGCAACGTGGCATCCTTTTTTCCCCAAGACCGCAGATTAGGCAATAATGGGTCCATTCTGACAGGCATGTGTTGGCCAAAAATGTCAATGAAGCCTCCATGCTCTTGTCTGAAAGCAGTCTGGTGTGTATGTGGCTGATGAATTTTAGAGACTGTAATTGGGGGTCTCAGCAGACAGCCTTGGCAGGTAGACTAGAAGCCAACAGCATCTTCAGGGATGCATATGAAATCGTATGTGTCTGTATGTGGGTCCAGTGCAGTGGGCTGAATCAGAGAGAGTGAGATTACATCCTCACTGGCTCCTCTGCCCTGTTCAGCATGCTTGTGTTAATTCAGACACAAATTACATTTGGCTGGGAGAGAAAAAGGGCAGGACTCATGGTCTGAGGAAAGTACCGCAGGTTGTGGCTTTCTATCGTTCTTGTGGAAAGTGCCATGTCTATATTTTGTATTAATGGTCCTGGTTTGAAGCTGAGATTCAGTTTTGTTGTTTTGATAATGATGCTTGGTCACTAACAAAAGATCCTTTGTGCTGCTGATCATTTGTAAGCAATTTTGGATAAAAGCCTCTGATGAATGCGTGTCACTGTAACTGGGGCTTTTAGTTACACTACTCATCTGTACAACGCCGCACCAGCACTGCACTCTTGAGGCTTTTGTTTGCTTATATTTTGTCATTGCATGTCGGAACCAAATGCTGAAATTCACTGTGATTGATTTTGCTCCTGGTGTTTGGAAAGGATTAAGCAAGAGGGAAATGGAGATAACCAGATAGTAAAGATGATTTATATTAGGGATAACAGGCTTCCTTCACTTAGTTTCTCTTGTTGTCTCTCACTTATTCGTTCCTCCATCGCTCAGAGTAATTACTCCGCTCTCAAAGGACTCGTGTTGTAATGCTTTAGATTGAATTTTCTTGCCTTTAAATCCGCATACAACACGGTGGTGTATAGACATCAAAATACAAAATGTGACTTTGGATTAGTAAGTTTTGGTGATGCCAGTATTTGTTACCATGTCCATGTAAATGCTCAATGGTTCAATTGTATGAACAAAGTACATAACGTTTGTACACCCTCTATTGCCTAAAATGTAATTTTGTACTTATGTAGTAAGAGATTAGTAGCATCTGTAATTTCAAAAGCCATTGGGTCCAAATGTTTACTGGTCTTGCATTTTGTGCTGTAATTTAATGTTGTTGCAATTTGTTGAAAGTAAATTAGAGTTGATGCACTAGCAATTATATCATTATGTTACGTTTTCAGTCCTTCTTAATATTATTGGAATAAATGTGTCAATTTTATAATGTTTTACCTAAGCAGTCGTCGAAATGAGGGTTAATTAATGTTCTTAATAATTATAAAAGAATGTCCTTGAAATTATGTAGCTGGAGCAAAAAATAAATTTTGCACATGCTTTTTGCCTGGAATGACACAATTACCACAACTATTCACTGTACTTTTACCTAGACTCTAACTGTAGCGCCCCTCAACTTGAGACTGCCACTCGTCCCACATCTGCCTAACTGTATCACAGTCTTCAAATCGAAGAGTTATTAATCAAATAATTTGATTAAAAGTTATATTTGAACTCTTTCTAGAATATTTACAAATAAATAGGCCCTTGTTGGGTCTATAACACTGGTTTTGGAAGACATTTAAAAAATAAATAAATAAAATGGACTCACAGTCGCTGCAAACAGATAATATATTAACGTGACTATATTTAAGCTGACAAAGCATCTTACACAGACAGTGGTTGTGTTTCCCTCCAAAAATGCAAAATGCTAAATTTATGCGCAAAAGTGGAATAACGAATTAAATCCACAAATAAACAAGTTTCCATCCAACAAGTCCAAGAGAACAAATTGGTCACTTCTTGATAATCTGGTGCAAAAATGATAAATGTCAAAACCGGTAATGTCATCTTACTTTTAGAGGTGGGGAACTGCCCTTTGGGAACGCAGCCGATCAAGACAGTTCTGCAAGAGAGAGATGCTCAGACAATAAATAAATAAATCTGATATCTAATGTTCAGCACAGAGAAAAGTGCTAAAAAGGTTTTAAAAGTTTCAGGTATGCTACGTCATTCTACGTCGTCTGTGTGCTTCAGGGATACTGAACCCTTGATCAGTTCCAACATTCCAAACCATTTAGATCTGTGCTAAAACTGCTTCTGAAACTTGTCAAGTTTCTACTGATTAATCTTCCCAATTTAAATTGAGACATTGTTTTGTGATTAGTTCTGATACAAAAGGTTCACTGGGTGCAATTTTTCAACAGCTTGAGAAGATCAATTAAAAGGGAGAAATGTTGTCCATCTTTTTTTTTTTTTTACTGTAGTTCAATCTTCAATCAAAATCCAGAATAAAAGCGCTCTTGGATTTTCAGTTAGCCATTGAGTTTGTTTTAGCTGTGCTTCATGGCAGGCTTTTTCAACACAGGTTAATTAGTAATTAGCAAGGGCATCCGATAGGTTATCTTTCCTTCTCGTTGCTGCTCTTACTCTATTAATCGAGCTTCCCTGTGGATATGACGTAAAGATTAATTGAATTATATTTAGGAACTTTTGTGACGAATATTTTCAGAAAAGTCATTGCAGAGACCTCAGCAGCAGCATCAACATTGTAATGCTTTCCTCTTGTCCTATGTAGAATTGAGCTAAGTGTGATGTAGTGAGTTGGATAAAATGCAAATATGGAGTAGAGAGGAATCCTGGTGGTGTGTAGAGGATGACTAAGGGAAGAAATGAAGGGCTCTGCAAAGCTGCAGAGGAGGAGGGAGGTGAGGCAGAGGTGATGCTCTGTGCTGACACCTGTTTACAGAAGCAACTGTGAAACAGAGGAGCAGGCAGAATACACAAGTGATGTGTTGGGAAAAGAAGACTGTTTTCTGATTTCTTTTCTTCACAACTCTGGTGACAGATGTGCTTACACTGTGGCAAACAGATTGTTATTTTGGTGTGTGTGAGAGAAAGATGTGCATGCTTTCCATCACTCCTCTGGGAGTCTGTGGGATGAATTACTGCAAATTCTTTTCCAGCTTGCTGGATTAGCTGTTTTCAGCATTCCAGAGTGAATGTTTCTTTAGTACTCTCCACATCTGACCATTAACACTGAATCCTGTTCTTTACTTCTCTCCCTTGAATTGCATCTGCTGATTTTGCAGAGTTACACTGGAGATAAAGCTTTGAGTTGGGTTTATTTCAAACTAAATGCAAAACTTTTCAAAATTTTTAAACTTTTTGATCTTTACCTTTTTGTATCATTTGACATAATCCCAGGATATTGGTTGACCAGTACATAGAAACTAAAATGTTAAAGTTTAAGCTTAAACCACATTGGATTTCCTCTTTTACCACAAGTTTTCTTTTGAAAAGATAAGGTTCTGCGCGGTGGTCTAGTGGATGGCACACAGGACATGACCATAATCTTAGAAATGTGATGTAATAAGAGAAAGCGTTTGCATACCAACGGGCAATTTTACAGGCTCTTTTTAACAACTAATATAGTGAAAATGACACTATTAAAACCAATAGTAGATGCCCATGTTGATTGACGCATGTTTTATGATTGAAGAACACCCAAGGTTCATACCATTTTAACTGGTGTCCTTCAGTTAAAAACGGCACTACATATTGTAAGGTATTCATGATTTATTTGTGTTCCCCTTCATCGATTATGGTTGTGATGTTCAAAGTGTCAATTCATTGGCTCTCTGAAGTGTCACCCCAACTCGCTGTGTTTCCTCAGCGCTTTTCAGAAGGACAGATGCATGCTCTTGCATGTGCTGCCATTACCATTACACGTTAAGTGTTCAGCAATGAAATGTCATGACCTTCCAAGCAGGGTGGAGTTATTGTGATGAAGTAGAGCAAGGCAGGAGGAGTGAGAGAGAAGGGAAAGGGTGGGCAGGAGGTATAATGTTGCGTTAACGTTGCTGCTCATTTGTCTCTGTCAGGTCCCTTGGCTGCGTCCATGAACTGCTCAACTCTCTGCTTGCTCTCACATTTAGGTGGTTCTGTTATACATCCCTAAAGCTTAACACCAATACTCTTCCGAGCACAGCCACACATACACACTCTCCAGTGTATACTGTATAGATTTTTCAGTTATGCAAACACATTCAGAAGGTTCACTGTGACGTAACGAATTGATTCTGTCTTTACCCTCTATTAGCACATTTGTTTGTCATGTTGAATCATTCCCACTAGTAGTATTTTACATCTGATTGAGAACTAGTTGTAGGTAGAGTGGTTTACTTATGGGGATCTCTTATAGACAGTAAAACATTCACTGATTGGTTAACAAGTTTTGAATTGAAGGGCAGAATGGAGGCAAGCGTGAACTAAAATCTTTTGTAAGAAAAAAGGTTCTAAAAGTTGCAAAATCCAGTAACCAATCAAAAGGTATTATTGGATACATGTTTTTCCTCAAACACTTACTGCATAGCCAAGTCAGAGAAATGTTTGTTTATCCTTGGATCTACCTTTATGGCTCACTATATGTTAGAGACTACATTTGAAGCTAGCGATTGTCCGACAATGCTAAAGAACAATTTTGCACTGTTTTATTTGAAGCTGGCTTTAGAGCATGTTCACAGTTTAGGTTGGATTAAAATAATGTAATTAGAAACATTGTGCGACTGCTGAGTATAAAAGCTCCCATTTGAACCCTACTCTGGATTGAGACCCTGGTTCATTCTGAAAGCGCCATGGACAAACACATCAAATCTAAGCACAAACAGGATGTGATGTCACATGTTGAAGTTAACGGTCAAATAAACAGCTTTTAGTCTATGCAGATGTGGATGCGTTGTGAGATCGAAATGACTGTAATCAAATGGAGCCTTGACTGGATCAGTGACCCTGCTGCAGCGGTTTAAAATGAGCAATAACATTGATATGGGCAGTGCGTGTCCTTGAATGTCCTTAAATCTTTGTGCCTGTTCAGCACCTCGCAGCAATTTCCATTACTTTTTTTAGTTTGGCTGGATAAACCGAAACAACCGTATTTTCAGTTAAACAAGCGAGAGATACCGCCTCACTGGTGACACTCTTGAATCGATATGGTTGTGCATCCATGAATCAAGTATAGCAAGAGATGTTTCCGGTTGCCTGTGCTATGGTTATTGTTTGCAAATCTTTAGTTCGAGTCTCTTTTTCCTCTTGTGTTTTCTGTCTGTGTTTATGAGTGAGATGATTGGATGAGACTAAATGATGTAATTTGCAGACCGATCATGCCACTTCAGGGGTGGGCTGTAATAAAAGCTGTGCACACTCAGTTTCTCTCAGTTGGTTGACAATGTCACTCACCGCGAGTTCTCAGTGTTCTTATTAATCACGGCAGTTTGTCCAAGTGCGTCTGCAGATTTTACTGCTTATTTATGCTAAAAGCGTATAGCTCCATTTTTTGGAAGCGTAAGCACATGAGTTCTTTCGTTTTCGTTCAAACCGTACATTTGAACCTTGCACTACTTCTTGTACTATTCAGCCCCTTTCGGTTACTTTGCACCCCCCTGCTTTTTTCCATCACGCCCTGCTCTATCACTAATAAGTATGAAACTAATATTCATTTAGTTTGTATAGGGATTCTTTGTATAATACTTTTTTATGCGTAAACCAGGCGGGACGTGATTAGTGGGAACGTTTCTCTAGTGCATCTTGTGGTTTTGGTGATTGTTCACTTGTTCAGTTCTCTACATGGTGGGGGTTTGTGTTTAATTGTGTTTCCTCATTCCTCTAATGTAAATTAGCAAAGCAAACTTAAACTAACTAACAAACCAAGCACACATGCGGTCAGAGTTGAGTTCAGAATTGATAGTTTTTCAGTTCCAGTTGTACATTTATCTGGATTTTTTTTGTGTGTTATTGGGACATGTTGTTTTTGCATGATGCCAGTGTTTCAGATATGTAGTGTTTTTCCCTGCAAAACAATGACCGTAACTGGAACAGCAGAACAAAAGTGCACTATTCCCATTATGCTCAACAAAGCTGTCTATGCTGGAAGGGTCTGATTTGACACGTGAACTCACTGTGTTTGGGTTACAAGGGCACACTTTTTCCTCTCGTCTGTTAAAAAGACTAGCATTTGTTTAAACTGACTGGTTGTTTGTGATGTCTGTATCCTTGAAATGATGGCTATAACTGCTGAGGTCTGTCTGCTTTGTTTTTGGTCTGTCTGGCGGGTCTAGATTTTATTAGATTTGTTTAAAGTAGATGAGACGGAGAGATTTATGTGCTGGTCTAAAAGAGTTTTCATGGACAAAACACAAGTACCACCATACAGCCGGGTGTACAAGGGTTTTTCATGTTTTCCACACTGCTACCTCCATTTCTACCGTTGCAAGAAGTAAAATGGTGGCAGCTCCTCTAGGCTGTAATTACTGTCTGGTTCCAGTATTCAAAGTGAGCAATTTCCCCCTCTGCATCAGGCCGCTGCTCTCTGCCATGTCCAATCAACATCAACACACACAGTGGAGAATCCCTCTTATTCTATGTTCTCCATTGAGAGAGAGAGAGAGCGATCACGCAGGTGTGCTTTTGTGAAGTTTTATCCTGTTGTCAGTATTGTTATTAATGTAGATTTACAGATTTGTGTTTTTTTTTTTCTTGTGTGTTTTCCTGGACTTACTTTGTGTGTGCTTGAGACAAGAGGGACAGTCAACACAAATGTTCTCCTAAGGCTTTGTCACTTCAGGCTGTCTCCTGATGATGATGATGTCCTGTGATGTGGTGTACAGCACTACTGCTTCACTTAACTGATTTACATGTGCATTCTCTGCCTCTCATGAGACAGTGTTTGGGACGTATGGGAAGAACTCAAGCGGCTCTGATCCACCTACACAGCCAGAGCTGTCGGATTACCCTGCGTCCACTGTGTTGTAATAATACGCTGTATGAGAGAAACGGCTTTGCCATTCTGTTTAGGCTTATCCTTGCTCTCTTCAGCTGTGAGTTAGACAAAAATAGTGCGTTTTGTGTGTTTATTTAAAGTCATAATAGCAGTTTAGGTTCCAATAATGAACTGGCAGTTAAAACATTTAGGTCAAATGATTAAAGTAATGTTTGCGCCTTTACCTCTAAACTCTGCAGCACTAGGTTAAGCAAGAGGATGAACGACTGCATGTCCTACGTTCGTAAACTGAACACCAGACAAGATGAAGCCCTTACAAGAGAGCTGGCTCTGTGCCCTTTCTCTGACTCAGCAAAGTTAACCGATGTAGAAAGAGTGGATTTTGTTTTATTATTTTCATTTGGCACAGTGCTCTGCAAAGCTGGCTGGTTTTTGGAGGTAAATAAGGCATGCTCTCAGACAAAGCAGGGAAGCACTGCTTTAGAGACTAGGGTAAAACTCCTCCCATTGTTTTAACTCTTCCCCATTGTTTCATTTCTTATTTACATTACATACTGCTAGCTCTCTGCCTTTCTACACTCATCCCTGGATGGTAAAAGACAGACTTATGAAGGACATCAAAAATTAAGAGCTAGATGGAGTAAAAGAAAGAAAAGTGGCTTTGTAGTTTTGCTTTGCTGTCTTTTTCAATTACAAAATCTGAAAGTGATTTCTTTTAATCTGTCCTGCATCCTCATTAGCTGTTACTTTTAAAGCCTTCCATGGGAACTAAACACGTGTTAAATTCGGTGCCTTTCCTTTGGTGTCAATACAACAGAGCAAGTTGAGCTAGTTTGTGGTCGTGTTAATGACCAGCTTAGTAAAAAATGTATATCGTAAAACACTCTTGAAACTTCAGCATTTAATTACAAACTAGATGAACCTTGTGAAATTGTCATGTTGTATGCATATATTCTACCTTGGTTTTTAAGGGTAACATTTATTATTATCGTCAGCTAAGCAACTGACTTTATGTAGTTTTTGGCACAATAGCTGGGGATGCTAATCTCTACAGAATTAGAGATTTAGAACAGAATTAGTACATGTTTATTCCATTGTTCAAACTAAGCAAACACAAATGTTTATCAGTGGTTTGAGACACTGTGCCTAAACTCAAACTTGTTTAGAGCTGTTGGTGCAGTGTTGACACTTGACGCTTGGTTCTGATTTCTATTGACTGTTTTATCATAAAAATCACTGAGTGCAGAATAACCTGTATTTATTGCACAGTTCTAGTATTTGGTAATTGTGGTATGTTTTTTTTAGAGTTAAAATATTCTGCTCATTGAAGGAGGTGTAAGTGACCAAAACATTTGTGTCAGCATTTACTGGTTTAAAACCTGCAGTTTGCCATACGTGTTTGTGGGAAATAATAGGGAACTTGATCTTTGTCCTCTATAAATGTAAACAATTCAATCACCTCCATGTTTCCGAATGTATTGTGATTTTTATTTTTTTCTTTGTTTCCAGTACAATTTTGTAGGGAGAATTCTTGGCCCTCGTGGACTCACAGCAAAACAACTGGAAGCGGAGACTGGTTGCAAGATCATGGTGAGAGGGAGGAGCTCAATGAGAGACAAAAAGAAGGTATGGTGGTTTTTGTTTTATTTTGTGATTGCTACATATGTAAATTATAATTGGGCACTGTTCAAATATAGTGCATTCAATCTGCCAACCACATGAAGAGCAAATCGGAGCCAATCAGGGCTAAGGTTTTTTCTTTTTCTTTTTTTCTTTTTTATTCTTTACAGCTGCACATGACAGTCAAGTCACACTGGAATTGTGAGGGGTATATAACGCAACCACTGAACAGATGCTGGAATAAGTGAGATGTGATGAAATTATGCACATGTTCAAGTCTCATATTGGGAATCCCTGCGATGTATGCAGTGGAAATTATGCATCTGATTGAACTGATGCTCACAGCAATGGCCTTTAAAAGGGATTTATGATGAACAGCACTCACCTACACATGTGGCTGGTAGAGGCTTCTTTCTTTAACATGTTTGAGGATTCTACGTCTGTCTTCATTCAAAATCTCAGAAGTGAGCAAGGAGCAGTACACCAGACAACAGTGTACTGGTCTGGTTTTCACAGACATAAATTAACGTATAGTCTTTTGTTGTCAACTCATTAATTTTTTTTCTGTACTCCCCAACACATTCACATTCATTTATTTTTACTGCTCGACACCATGTGATATAATAATAATCCATTTTTATTTATTTTAATGATTATGATTCTAACAGATTAGAAGAGCAAATGCAAGTTTTTTAACACACTCCTTTAAATTTTTTCCTCCGTATTTAATGTAAAAAGGCAGGTTTATTTGTAATTAAATGCTGTGGTTGAACACAATGCTGTCAAAACCACTAAAATTGGTTATTGGACTTTGTTTGAACTGTCTGCCTATAATTCTACTTCATTACATACATAATGTAATCTTAGTTCACTCGCCCCATTGTGTGCTCTCAGAGATGTCATATCTACTGTATCTGTGTAATTTCTTTTCTTCATGCATTTTAAACAACTAATGGTTGTTTCCAGTATTGAAGCTTGCAGTAACTGAACCAGAAGAAAATTGATTTTCTGTTTCCAACACCTAAATCCTGAAACAGGAATTAATTGATTGACTTTTGCATAGCTCTTTTTCAATGTTTTTTTTTCCTTCTTGAAATCCTCATCTCTGTGCATTAGCAGTACAACACGTGAGCTTCCAAACACACCTGGGACCCAGCTGTTGTGCGTCTCATTGGGAGCAGCCAAATGTGAACTCGGAGCCTTCATTTCGAGTGCATTTATCCTAGAATAAAATGTCTGTTTATCGTCCATTTTCAAGTAGCAATTCCTTTCAGTGCATTGTTGATTGAAAATGGTGCTCATTAAAATATGTTTATTACAAACAAGGTTGTTCGAGGTTCACCTCTGAACTTCCTGGAAGGAGTTACCATGTTCTCCTTGTGCTTGCAGGGGTTTCCTCTGGGTACTCTGGTTTCCCCCACAATCCCAAAAACATGCGGTTAGGTTAATTGAATAATCTAAATTCCCCTTAAGTGTGAATGTGTGAGTGAATGTTGCCCCTCGATGGACTGGCGACCTGTCCAGGGTGTACCCCCGCCTCTCGCCCAATGTGCACTGGAGATGACCCGTGACCCCGAAAGGGAATAAGCCGGTTGGAAAATGAATGAATGAGTTCTCTTGCTTCTTAATACATTTATTGCATTGTATCAGAAAGCTAATATTTTGTTTGAAGTATAGTTATCATGTACCTTTTTTATTTTTATTTTGCCTGCTCCTTCCCTCGCTGAAATGAGTTTTGTGTGTTCTGAACCCAACCATGAAATCTATGAGAGGACAGATCAGACACAGTGGTTCACTCTATTTGATGAAATTAATTTAAAATTGTCTGGAGTGAACATGTTCAGGAAGTTTACCAGCATTTGCATTCAGGAGAGACCAGAAAACACTACAAAATGAAAATTAAGCTTATTTTCTAATTCCTCAATGTTTCACTTGAAGCTCGTTCCGGAAAACTAGATGCAATAAAAGTGCAGTTCTTGGTACAGGTATATTCCTGTAAGGCGACTGGAGTTAGGTGAGGTGAGTGAAGTGAGACTGATCTGGGATGAAGAGCTTGTTTATTTCCATTAGCCAAACCATTTTATGTTTTCAATAATTAAGTTCACTGCCAACTCTGGGGACTGATAGAGACAAACTGGATTGGATTCAAAGGGGGGGGGGGGTTGTTCTTGGTTTTCAGTGAGGATGTGACAAGGTGACCAGCTTTGTTTGTTCTTTAGTGTTTGCACCGAAAGGCACACATCACCTAAAGTCTCAAGAGAAAATGTTTTGTTAACTTTAAATCAGACAGACATTTTATTTAGCAGCTCCCCAAAGGTTATTTAACCCCACTTACCCTCTCAAGAAGTGCGTACACACCAGTTCTCACAGCCTCAAGGGACACTACATCCTCACGTTTGCATGCGTGTGCGCTGAAGCCAAGCTCAGGCAGACGTAATGGGAGAGGACAGGACAGACAAACTCTGGATAATAACCTGCCCCAGTCTGCAGAGCCGTCCTCTGATCAAACACGGATCAAATTGAAGCCATTCAGAAACCGCAGCGCAGATCAAATGTAACAGGCAGCCACCCTTGTATCACAAAACCTCACTGTAGGATGTCTGAAACTCTTTTTTTTACCTTTATATTGTTCCTTTCTCGTCATTCGTAGTTATATTAAGTCCTCTTTTTTTCAGAATGGCTTTGACATGGAACGCATCAATCAAAGCAAATAATTTCTTTCAAATTAGTCTCAAACAAACATATTTTATGTTATGATTATAAAAATAACGTTGATAAAAATCATATGCATTCTTGAAAACTAATGTTTTGGGTATTAACATATCAGGGCAGTTCCTTGTAGATACTGGGAAGGAGTTCCACAATTTAGGTGCAAAATTATTACAATGTGGTAGTTTCTTTGTTTAGGAAGGGGCAAGGCAGACAGTGAATGCAGTGCATGTGATGTAGCATGAGGGTGGACGAGGGATGAAATGTACTTGAGTCCAAAGTCATGTAGAGCCTTAAGACGGACCACTGCGGGACCATTATTGATGCAGTTTTTTTTATTTATCTTGATTTGTGTTATTTTATTTATTTATTTTTTTTTAGAACTGGATAACCATTAGGTTTTAAGTCACTAAAAAGTATAATGGCTTTAAATGGACATTTTTTAAAAGATTTATTTTGGGCTTTTTATCTGTTTTGACGGGAAAGAAGTTACAGTTAGAAGTGGGGGCTGGGAAATGACCTGAGGTCTAGAATCGAACCCGAGTCCCCTTGCCCAACCGAGCCTAAAACATGTCCTCACGGTCTCATATACCTCAGAAGCACCTTTTGAGGTGGACCTTTGCCAATTTACATCTATTAATTGCAGATATGAGCAGGGTCTGAACTGTTTCTTTGCATATGGAATTAAGTATAAGTTGATCTTTTAATGGTTTTTATGTCTGTTTTATCTGTTTATCTGTTAAACACATGTATGAGGAAAATTCCTCTTGTGTCGAACTGGAATATGTAAACTACTCTTCCCTTGACTGCTGTTCAGAACTCAAGTTTGACTTCTCTTTGCTCTGGTTAATATGTAATGCATCTATGGCATGGGGGATTATTTCCAGTCAGACTGACCACCGTACATTTGAACCGGAGTCATTGCATGGTAAAACTTTCCTTGGTTTATTTAGTGCTGTAACTTTTGTTCCACATACCAAGAAGTCACAAAGCCAGTCAAATTTTTCAGATTTTGGATTATTTCATGTACTTTTTATAGCTCTGTACCGGCATGCACCTCACACCGCGTACATGTTACTCTGCCAACGGTTTCAAATGTCTGTAAACAGCCATTGCTCTATTCAGGGGCTGTTGGGTTGTTGCCTCGCCCATGCTTCCCCACCTCATTGAAAATCAAAGGACATGAAATAACCTTGATCTTTGATGAACATGCGGGGGGTCGCTGTGTGTTTATAGCCCGTGCCTTTGCTCTGCTCTGATTTAAAGGTCTCTCTTTACACATCGACTGCACAGCATTTGGTTAGCATATGCTATAAAGAGTTCTCTGTACAGCTTCAAGGCAACATTACTCAAGATAGATTCTGTGTGGCTGTTTTGTTTTATGTTAAATGACTGTCAGAAGTTGATGGAACGTTATTATCTCATTAAGTGAGTAAATACAAGTACATTTATTTCAGTACTCAAATATAATTATGCATTTGAGGCTGAAAATGCAAAAGTTAGTTCATCTAGCGAGTAATCTAGCATTATATCTTATAGTCCGAGTCATATAAACCTGTGCATGTAATGTATTGAACATTCAAATTATGGTGTAAAACCGGCCATTAGTAACTGCGTCGTTTACTCTTGAGAACAACAATGGTGTGCATGGTACCCCATGACCTCTGGTGCCCCAATGCAGTTCATCAAGCCATATACCTTAATTTTGGTTGCAGTTTTGTAGCAACAATCAAACATTATTTTAAGGAGGCCTAATGCATAAAATGTTCATGTGCGTGTCTCTAATCATTTCCATAGCAACAGTATGCTGCCTGTGCCGTGAAGGTAGTATCATAAACCGTAGCCACTCGACTGGTTCTCTAGCTGTACATTAGTAAGCATGTCAGGTGGATCCTTCTCCTCCTCTACTGAGATCCACTGCTTTGTGCTCATTTGTGAAGCAAGCATGCCAAGTGAGGGATCTGAGCAATGATCGGAAAGCATCATGGGGAATATAGAGGGGTGGTACATCGACAGTGAACGATGTAGTCATCGTCATCTGTTAAAACTGAGCTGATTTACTCCTCTTTAATCTGTTAATCTTGGCATTATGTCCTAATAGTAAAGACAAGGGTAGGCAGTAATTGATAAGCCATGGATTTTAAGTGAAAAAGTGTTTTAAACTATTTTTTATATTACGGATTATCTATAGCTTGTAACAGGCTTACGTGGTTTGTAATGTTTTGATTTTTCTAAACGCTCATTTTTAAGATAAATACAATTTTCTTGCTAATAATGCCTTTAAAGCTGATTTTTCTATGGCACAAACTTATAATTTACATTAACAAATTTCCATCATTTGACATAATCACCACAATCACACTTTGTCACTTGATCTTATAATTAATAGATATTAATTGGTTAATCTCTTATAACATCCTCTTTAAATGTTACCCTTATGTTCTGTGCTGGTTGCAAAGGGTTTCAGTTTGCAAACGCTGTGACCATTTGCATCACATTTCTTGTGACTAATTCCAGCATTACTTATTTCCATGTTTGTTTATGCTGCAAGAATACGCAGCGCTTTCCTGTTTTGCGAGATTTGACAATTCCAGGGGATTTGTTGTCAAAATGTTGAAAGGATTTTCTTACCTTGTTGATGTTTTCTCTCATTGCACGTTTTCCAAAGCTGCATTATGTCTTGCCTCTCCCAGCCATTTTAGGAATGGGAAGAAGCCCCATTGACTCTCTCCATTATATACAGTGTGCGTCATGGAATAAATGCTGCTACTGTGGATGTTTTCATTGTGTTTGAGGAATAAACTACACCTTTCCTTCTGTCAGTTCAGAGTATGAAATATACATGAATGCTTCTTATTATTTGTGCGTGACAGACAAGTCAAATGCTAATTTGTCGCATCGCATTCTCTTTTTTTAAGTCACCCTGTGCATGGTGGGACTGCTAAAACTTTCCACAGACAACAAATGTAGAGCAACTGCTTTCACACATGCTAAAATCAGCTGTTCCCAGGATCAAGTGCTTTCTGAATGGGAGCATGGACTTCAGTGTGAAAGCCACCATAGGATTTGCTTCCTCCTTGAAGACCCGCTATCTGTAAACTTGAGCCTGAATCTGAGTAAAAGCTACAGAGTCCTGAAATAAGATAATTGAGATGTTGAGATGTAATTTTTTTTTGTGTGTGTGTTTCACAGGAGGAACAGAACCGAGGAAAGCCAAACTGGGAGCACCTTAATGAAGAACTGCATGTACTGATCTCAGTGGAGGACACACAGACACGTGCAGAGATAAAGATGAGAAGAGCTGTTGAAGAGGTGAAGAAGCTCCTGGTGCCAGCAGTAAGTAAACTTATGGCTGTGAAAGTCAAGTTGAAAATATTTAATCTGACAGATGTTTGAAGCTTGGGAAGCAGAGTTGAATTTCACAAGGCTTTTGTGGCAAAGCTCACTGTTCTGGTCTTGATGTCCTTGTCCATATCAGGCTAATTTGGATCCCGTCCCTGATCCCTGGCTCCATTCTTCTGGTGTATTTGATATTTTTATCTCAGGTCTCGAACAGAGAACAAATGCCTCACTGCAACCTGTTTAGTGTATATTTCCGCCCCATTCCACCTTTGTATTCTTCACTTCTCAGTTGGTAGCTGGAAAGGGCTAGAGCATCTGAGTCAGGGTTTCTGGCACTTGGCGGTTTTGCCCGGAGTGAACAGAATGGATGAACAGCTGCAAGAGCCTGTTCCCTATCAGGCGACATGGTGGAAGGCTTGGGCATGCTGAAACCTAGCCAGAAGCAGCCCTTCTACCCAGCCATGTGCCTTTCGCTTCATTTCAGACTGGGACATTGAGTCCTTGGTAAATTTTTGACTGGTCTCAGCTGCTCAATTTCCTTTTTTACTTTGCGGTTTACTTTAGTCTTCAATAATGCGTTTAATACATTTGTATGTTGGTGCACATATAGAGCTTAAAAAAGTACAGATATGCCAGTTATGTTTTTGTGTGTGATAAGTTAATGGTTACTGTAAGGTCACATGTTTAAATGTTCCCCCAACCACAAGTGGCCATACAATATAATCCTTTAGGTGTGCATCACTCTCTCAGAGGGCATGACTTTTGTGTTCCATTCTGTAAAATCCGTTGTCTTGTATTTCAATCTCAGAAGACAGGTTCACTTTTCTTGCGTATATTTTTCCTAGTTAAGGTCACAGTGGTTTATAATTGTGCATATTTTAGGTTCCGGTTTAAATCTCCAAAAAGAAATATGCCTTTTCATTGCATCAATAGCTTATTTTCTACAGCTTTGTCACTTTTCCCACTTTTAAAGATTTAACGTTTTAGCCTATTCAACGATTTGACAAATATCATTTACCCCAGAATTTCTTTACCACAGAAAAATATGTTTGGCAGGCAAGTTTATTTGTATGGCACATTTCATACACATTGGTGATTTAAACGGTGTTACGTAAAGTTAAGACTATGGAAATAAAGCATATAGATATAGAATAGAGCAAATAGACATAAAATTAAAATGCAATTTAAAACATAATAAAAACATAAAAACAAATCATATAAAACATAATGATTTAAAATGGAAATGCACATAAAGAAACTGCATAAATTGGATTTTGCAAAGGATTCAAGACCAGAATAATTTGAAGATTATTTTCTGCTGATCTGGCCCCTTTGGTTCTGCCATAAAGACAGTGCTTCTCTGGGACGTGGGGTTCCTTTTAGTTCAGTGTGTGGCAGATTGACTCTAATGCCATTTTATCATTCCAAGCTAAACTGGATTATATGACAAACCGTCCATCTCAGCCCATACAGACTTAATGAAGGATATCTTCAGCTCATTTAGAAGCATGATATTGTCTTATTAAATACATCATAAAGGAGGTGGGGTCTGCTTCCTTTTAGCTCTCTTTTTTTTTCAATTTAGAAACGTTGTGATTGGTTTGAGTAACAAGGGAATATAAAATCTCAGAGGCTTTCTGTTTTATAAACATCTGTGATGTATTGATTTTTACCTTCCTTGAGCGGCAGCTAGCACATTACTTTGTGAATCTGTAATCCAGGATTGGTTGCCACAGCCCAATGGTTCCCACTCGTAGAGACCAAATTGAAATTTTCAGCCTTGCTCAAGGAATCAGTTCCACACACCGCATTTGAATGATCGGCAGTCTGTGTGCGAGTGCATGAACGCCGGCTGTGCACACGCGCTCGCACACTGAGAGCCTTAGAGCTCAGGGTTAGAAGGGGGTGATTGAGAGATTCGGCTCAAAGGCCCTGTGAACTTTTCAACTCCCAGTGAGAGATGTAGAACGAGAGACACTGAGAGAGAGAATTGAGCTGAAGGTGGGCTGGTAATGAAGGTAGTAGCCAGTGAGAGGATTATGTCGGGAACATAATGAAAGGCAAAGATAAGTATCGAGGAACTCTTATACATGCAGATCTTTTTTACATTACTTTTCCCGTCATAACAGACTTTGTACTTGGACATGACCTCAAACAAACACAGATAAAGCATTAAATGCTATTTGTGATGCTCTATGGATGATGTAAATTAAAGAGCTCATAGATAAAGTACAGTTCTTTACGCCTCACTCACTTAAAGTCGCTGACCGTCACATTCACAGCATGGATCCTGGTTGACATACAAGTTATGTAATACAATAAACTTTCTTGAAAACAACTCATTTTGCTGCTACAGTGCGCTATATCCTAACTTTAAACTATACATAAGGCATAATGTTAGAAATAACTTTAACAATAATACTTGTGGGCCATTTTTTTGGGCCACGTTACTGTAGTGCAACAACCATTGAAAATAAACATGGTTCAGTGGCTTGAGAAAAGTGACTAGAACAACACCCACATGGAGAACAAAATACTGGAATACCCAGGATGCCTTGCTCTTTTGACCACAATACTTCTATTTATGTAGAGGGAATTACATAATTACGAATAGTTCATAATTTTCAGACAGGTGTCATTTGAATTGCGATTAAAGACAAATATTTTTTATAGTATAAATATTTTTCGTATCATTTATTGTCATCTTTTGCTTTTATTTGTTTATTTTTCCAATTCAACCTGGTTTATAATGTAAAAGTTGCCATTCATTGGAAACTGGATGAAGTTTATATTTAGCAAGTGTTCCCTGCTTTCAAAACATGGTGTCCAGCCCGTGCATGAGCAGAAACAACCTTTTTGGTGGTTAAGTGATATAAGATGCTGTCCAAACATTTTTCTCTTCCTCCCAGCCTCTCGATCACCCTTGTTTTCAGTGTACCACTTAGCTAGAGGGACGCCCTGCCTTTGTACTTGGAAGTGCTGACACAAACCCTGGTGTATTAAATTGTTTTACTCAGACAAAAACTGAGCAAAATTTTTTTTTGAGTCTGACTAGTCATCACTGACTAGTTTTTTTTTTTTTTTTTAAAAGTCTTTTTTTTCCAGTAAGTTGAATGAAAAATAACTAATAGATCATTTGAGATGGCATTTAAGATGTATTTTCCAAATACTCAGCAATATAAAATAAAAGGTGACGTATGTATGTATGGTACCAAATTCTCTCAAACAAATCAAACTAGGCTCTAGCCTTCTTAACTTTGTGGTCTTAAATTCCTTTTTATGCATGTCCTTTTAATATTTTCCTATCAACAACACAATATGCCGTCATCTTTGTTATGTTCTCTGACTTTCTGTGCAGGAATTGCTTATTTTCTCAGATTCAGGTCCCAGATTTTGAAGAAAGAGAAAGCTGCATGGATTATAGCAGCCATGCTTATCTGCCAGCTCTAATCTCCTAACAGATTCTATGACGAGCTGCAATGCCGCTAACAGAGATGTGATGTTGTCAGATGTCTACACATCAGATCACTGTTAATTTAATTTACTGGTTTATATGCTGGCCCAATTTGGAAATGCTCTTACCTCTTCAGTGTGCTAAAAACCTTACAAATGGGTTTTCTCATTAGGGGTGCTAAACCCTGGAGAGCTGACGCCTGTGACGGGTGTTGTGAATTTGGATGTTTAGTAGACTCTGTGTGTCAAATTTGCCACCGTATTTATTTGCTACAAGGTGACATTGCTCATTTACCCTTGAGGTGTGTTTTTGAGAGAGAAAATCTACCCAGCAGACAGCAGAAAGTCACTTCTAAAGATTGACAATAGCTCTGTTGGTATGTGAGGTCAGTGTTAATCCTGCTGTCCCAGCATTCTCAGAGACCCATTGAAAGGCCTTCTGGGAATCTGCTGCCCTGAGATATTGAACACCATGAAACCCCCCTCGCTTTAAGAGCTGCGGTTTGTTCATGGAAACGTGCTTTAGTAATAGCATGCGTTCTCCCATTTGGGATCAGCGCACTAGGGGATGTTGGGAAATAGAAGCTCACACCTATGACATCTCATTAAGAATCTAGGGCATTATGTGTCCATTCCCTTCTCCTTTGCTAATTAAAGCGGAGTGTCAAAATATTTTCTGGGTTATATTAGTGTCTGTGCTCTGGGTCAGTCATCAGCAACAGTGAGCAAATGTTTGATGTCGTAGTGCTGGATGAATACTGAAAGAATGTCTAAAGGCACAATTACATGATTTTTACCAATTTTATTCCCTGTGTCCAAGCACAAAGATTCCCTTACTTTTTAGTATTTATTTGTTGATTTGGAAAACTAATGCTTCCTCAGATCTCAGAAACTTTGTAAAAGAGCCGTTTGCTGGTGCTCATCCCACATTTTCTTAACGACTTTGCACAAAAAAACAGAAATGAAATTGCGTGCCACAAATCGTTTCTTTTCTCCACAGCTCTGCATCCATTATTTCTTTTCTGTTATCTTCTTTCCCCGTGTGGTGCGCAGTGCATCGGTTGTACCATAGCATCATCTTATTTCATTATAAAACTGTTGAACTCCCATCAATTTTTTTAAATATTGCAATCAGTCAGAGAAAACCAGTATCAGTTGATTGCGTACAGTACCAACATTTAATGTGTGCAATAAGTGTTTAAATCTTGGATATGGGGGCACGCTCTAAGTTTTCAAATGCACTCTTAAACTAAGAAATTTCCCAATATATAGTTTGGCTTATAGTAGTGGAATTAACCTCAAAATGTTGCATTACAACTCTTGTATGATGTTGCATTTTGTATTGCCAGGTTGCAGAGTCTTGCATATATATTTGGGTATAATAGCTTATCTGGAAGTCTGGTCCATTCCTTTATTACTTCCCTTTTCAGTCTTTCTTTTCCTGGACTTTATTTGACATCATTGCTTCAGCTTTTAGGCATTACTCTGCAAGAAAAGCACAAATGCTACTCCCTGTTCCTTCCATGATGCTTGAATTATCTTAAAAGGCTACAAAGAAAAGGGGAATGAGGTGAAAGGGGAGATATGGGTAGATTCACTCACACTGTGCTCTCAGCATCTCTCCACAAATGGGCTCGTCCTTGCCTATAACAAAGTGACTGGGTTAGCAGTGTCTGCAGTGTAGCCTGAAGCCCTCTTTTTTCCTCCTCCCTTCTTGTCTCTTCCTTTCTTTCACATGTGCATACACCCACTCTCTGACACACTGTCTCTCTTGGCACATCTTTTATCCCATGCACTCCAATAACCATCATATTCAGTCCCTCAGCTGAACACAATGAGCTCCTGATCTGAAGAGGTTTCGAGCTCAAGTTGTCATGGGTGCTTAGCGTTTGTAATCTTTCCCCGATTCAGGAACACAGTTAATTTCACACCATACACCTGGTTATAGACCTCTCACTCAGTTGTGGGCTCAAAGGAAAGGAGAGGGAAAGACAGATGGTGTATAATATACGACAGGCTTCTTGGTCTGTGGGGCGGAACGTCCTCGTCAGCCAAATTCTTGCCGTCAGCTGACAAACCGGGTGTCTTGTGGACTGCCGTCTGTAAGAACTGTTCTGGGCAACCAACTCTTTCTTGATCAATAAACACCTTTTCTTAAACAGTCCCACCCCTCTTGTCATTGGCCAATGTGATGAACAAGAACGAACCGCCATCTGGCCACATCCTATCGAGTTACTGACTGAGCTCTTATTTATTCATTTGTTGGATTTTATTGCATGTTATCTTTTTGTGTCTTGCACAAATGAAATAAGTACATGGAGTGTTGTCACATTTAAGTGTATAAGATGTAAGAAACATCCTTGAAAGCACCCTGCTGTGTTTGTCCTTGTTGTAGTGGTTAGAATCGTATTCTGTTGCATTGTACTGGAGCACTTGAGTGGAGCTTCATATGCCTCAAGATCATTGAAGAACTTGGAGGACAAAAGACGGGGAAAAAAGATTGCATTGAATGCAACCACCTGTGACGACAGCCTCCTGAAATGCTTGGAAGTTGCCCTGCGGGTCAGTGCAACCCGTCCGAGAGTGCTCTTGTGTCCCTGTTTTCAAAGCATGTGTCGCATCTTATCAGTCACAAACTCCAGCTGCAGGGTTTCAAGCATAGGATCATGGGTAATGGGAACACCCTCAGCCGTGAGCTTGTAGTCTCTCTGCATTGCTTCACTGACGTGCTTCATAAATAGCTAGACATCAATGCTCTTAAATGCTCTTTGCAGAAGTATTTGTTCAAACTAAACAAAGGCTCAAGGACTTTAAAAAACTGATCCTTAATTCAATTCAACATTTATTTATAAAACAACCACAATGCAGCATCACTGCTGTCCAGGGCAGTGGTGTAATCACAGAAAGGCAATACATCCCTTACCTCAATGTTCTTCACTTTAAAACAACGATAATCTCTTTTTGTGAACGTTTATATGCTTCTGAAAATGGCCTTTGACAAATTTGGGTTTGGAATTTGGAATTTCCTTTTTGGGTTGCTTTTATATTGGCTATCAACTTTCTACTCTCTGTTCACTAGTTTTCCTTTTAAGAGTCATGTACAGTTATTCCATGGTAATTAAATCATCTGATAGTTTTGGCTTAGTGTGCAGGTGTCAAATCCTATTGGAAAGTAAAAGTACAATTTCCAAATAGCTTCTCTGCATAGTGAAACTTAGAAGTGCTCTAAAACTTCCTGGTAGACAACTGCAAGTTTCCTTGAATCGGGTGCCCTCTTTTTCTTTCATTGGTCATGATTGGAGCCATGGCTGCATACTGAGCTTAGTGACTACCAGAACTGTAACAGGAAAAGGGGTTCTCTTGGGGTCTTTATGCTTATCCGGCCTTTGCTGGCAAAAGCTTCAAACGCACCAGTGGACTGGCATTTCGTCAGACTTGCTGAACAGAATGGAAAGAGCAGACCCAGAATAGACTGGGAAAAGGTTCACTTAAAACTGGTCCTCATGTGACAAGCACACAGTAAAAATCCCAAAGTGCACTGGGATTTGTCCAAGTTTTCAGCACAAAATATACTTTTTATATATATATTTTTATTACCATCTAAAAAGATCATAATATTTGGTTTGTGGATTTAATATTGAGCTTAATTAGTTAATTGTGTTTGTGCTGCAGGTCAATTTAATTTAAACTGCGGCTGTTTTAGTCTAATTATTTAGCCGACGTTTTTCAAAGCGACTTACATTTGGGAGTAAACATAAGTAGTTTGTTACAAGGCCGTATTAATCATAAGACAGTACATAGAAGAGGTTCATGCTGATTCAGAATAAATTCAGTGTTTTTTGTATTTTTATAAATTAAGTTGTGTTATTAAGTGTTCCGAAAGAGTATCTTGGCCATAAACCAGGTATCTCTCAATGGCCCAAGTCATAAACTGTGCTGAGTCACTTAAAGCATCACTTAGCAGAGTATCTTTATGCCTTGAAACAAAAACCCAGGAAAAGGTGTGTGGTCAGCAATGAGTTAATATGATGCCATGGAACAATATAATAATAGTCACATTTCCTTTCAAAATAATGAATGCAGAATCACCCAGTAAATGTAAGACTGGCCCTTTCTTGTTGAAAATAAATAAAAATTTCTCTGCTCAGGTCAATCCATCCCAAACAGCACTGCTTTGTCGTACATAAAAGCTGTCTTGCATTAAGCTGCCTAAATTTCTTCATTGTCGGCCGATACAGATTTTTTAAAAACCTATAGAAGAAACACTCATTAGCTAAGCATAACTTTCAAATTTTAAAGATCAGTTCACTTAAATGAAAGCTCACATTATAAACAAACACATTTCCTGCATTTGCCAATCTCATTTTTTCCTCTCACCCTCATTTCAGCTGAAATTAGCTGTTCTAATACAGCATTAAAGCTAGGTGTAGAACAGGTGGCCTTGACCTAGAGTCTGTTCCCTCCTGCTTGGTACACCATAGTTCACGCATTAGAGACACAAAGGCATTCATATAAGACTCTAGACCCTGCATTTATGGAGCTTTTGAAATCGGAAGAAAATGCTCTTGGTGATGAGCAGGATGTTCTTTTCAGTTTTTTTCTCTTTAAAATGTCAACATTAGTTAAATGTCAGTATTTTTCTATTGTGGAAACTCATGTTAAGTCGCATCATCATTTCCCTTTTGTTCTCCAAATTTGACATAATACTTTATTTACCCCCAAGTTTTTCATACATATTGTGTTTCAGGGCTCTAGACTAACTTTTTGCACTGGTTGCACTGGTGCGCCTAAATTTTTTTCTTAGGTGCACCAGCACAAAAGTTAGGTGCACCCAAATTTTCAACTGCATCACATTTAACACCGCATTTCCACAAGTTCACTTTTTTTAGTTATCTATTCATTTATTTTTTTTTTAAATCACTGTCCATAGACAATATTGACTTGTAAATGATTAACTAACAACCTGGTCAATATAAAGTTCTTTATTTGAAGCACAATTCCACAAGAAAGGTAACTAAAACTTACTGAAAAGGTGTTTAAAGTGCTTTACTGAGCTGAAATTTAAACTTTAAACTGATTTTGGTCCCTAAGAGCAGCAAATACAAATAAAAACGATAATACCATTTACTACCCAGATCAAGAGTTTATAATGCAGACTATTTATTTACTTCTTTTGCAATATTGTAGGCAACGTTAAACTTAATTCTCATCTCGGCCTCGTCTGATGATCTGTTTGCAGCTGCCTGCCGCTGTAAAAGTACGTTCACATCGAACGCGGTTCGCGCGGTAAGCGCGGAGGGTTTCCATGTTAAGTCAATGCAAAGATGCGTTTGCGCGCGTCTGAGGCTTCAGCGGCGCGGTAAACGCGAATTGAGCGGCGCGCTTGCCGCGTATTGAGCCGCATGAATGGGTGATACGCGTGTTGTGAGCTGCGCGCAGGAGGCGGACCGGCCGTAGACGGAGTTTCGTTTTTTTTTACCCCTCGAACGACGGGTCGCACCGGTGCAACCTTTGATTTTTTTTTAGTCGCACCATTGAGAAATTAGGTCGCATATGCGACCAAATTGGTCGCACTCTAGAGCCCTGTGCTTGTCTTCGTTTAAAGTCAATTTAAAATTTTGGCCAAATGACAAAAAGGTTGTGTTTCAGATACTTGTGAGTCACAAGGTCACCTTTCAACTTTCGAAAGTCAGTAACTCCCTCCTCAAGCTTTCCTTTCCCCAACACCCAATCTGTTAAATAGAATAAACCTCTTAGTTTGCAGCCTACCTCCAGAGGGTAGTCCAGTGCCTAACTCGTTTGAAAATATTTGACTGTAATCTGTTCTGGTTTCCACAAAAGACACCCTGCGGACAGCAGCGCAACTGCATTGCTTTTGAACAAGCCGCTAATCCTTTTACTTTGGGGAGAATAGCTCCAGACTGATACTGAAGTGTTGGTGTACTAGTCTAGTTACCAGGATGTTTTGTGGGCCCTTTGGCTTTCTATATTCCCACCCCTGTTACATGATGTCTGGGCTAATTATTCGCTCATTCAGTGTCAGCAAGAGACATAGACCACTAGGATCAGTCACGGCATGTGGAGAATTGGGTTAAGCCAGACAGCCATGAATTAATTCCTTTTATCTTGCACCATTTTTGAAGTGTTGTGCTAAGGCATTGTGTTGGTACAACATGTGGTTGCTTTGACAATCTAATAATAGATGTTTTCTTTACAAGAGACCCTTACGTTAAACCTTACATATGTCCTGTCCTTCTCCAGAAGTTTTACGTCGAAATCGGTTCACTTCTATTACTGTTAAATTCCATACAACAATAATGTCCTCTAAAGAGAGCCGAACCGTTGGGGTCTTTTCTTTGACCTTCGAATATATTGGGCCTTACCCACTTATCAGTTTGGCCAATGCTTAAATTGTATCAATTAAATCATCACTTGCTTATCAACTAATTCTATTGAATCCATTTTTACTAAGTTACAAAATGGTTGTTTTAACTGCGATTACTTTGGCTTTGATTTGTTCAGGCACTATACCTTCCCGCCCATTTGCTCATGTAGTTGTGGAGATTCTAGACAGACGAGGTTGGGTCACACTCTAGGGCAGACAATCCAAGCAACACATGGAGCACCCGGATCAGCGTTGGCTTTCAAATCTCAGAATCTGATGTTAATCCAGCAGTATTTAAACCCCCAGATCAGCTTCCCCAAATCCTTTCAAGATATTCTCTTCTCAATTGGTTGGCATTAAAGGATCATAGGAACAGAACAAAACATTGTCTGGCAGCAGGATGGAGATGGGAGGAAAAATTAGAAAGCGAGGGAAGGCAAATTGGCTGAAGGTTTACAGATTGGTGCCTGAATATAAATTATAAACCATTCTAACGTTGTCTGTTTTTGTCCATGTTTCTGTGCTGTTGTGGATTCACTCAATCTGATATGTCATTACAATCTGCTCTGGTAAAATCCTGCATAATCCCGCATGATAGCGCTTGTCCTGTCCATATATGCATCTGTGCAACATCTTAAATACAGCCATCGGATACTACTCTGGCCTACATATTCAGAGCCTTTCATTGTGATCATTTGAATATAGTGTAGTCAATGATAACAGACATTTAACTTGTATTTTATTGCGATTGGTTCATTTATCTACTTTCTTACGATCAACTGGTTGGCTTGTTTGTTGATGTAAATAATTGTATTAATCCCCTGTGTTTAATTGATTAAGGTTTTATAATGGTATTTATTAATTTCACTCTTCTTATCCAAGGAGTTTTTAAAAAATATGCCAATATTAGTGTCTCCTCTTAGAAACAACTTTTTTTAATTGAAATACAAGCTTTCAGATGAGCTAGTATATGATCAGTAAACAGAATATATATATTTTTTAATTCAACTCATTCAATAGAATTATTCTGGCTCTCCCATTTTTTTTAAACTGCATTTTATTTCAGTTCTTAAAATGAGTCATATTAAATCACCTATTGGCTATTTAGCTATCTCTTTCACATGGTTGGCATCCTGTTCAACTTGTTCAACATTAAAAACTTAAGTAAATATGTTGGACGTGTTTCACTTGAACGTTGTGTCCTGTGTGAGAATGTTTATATTGTCTCCCTCGTCCTGCACACAAGCCCAAGTTTCTTCCAATTGTCCTTTTAATTTTATCAAAATATATATTTGGAGCAATTAATCATTCACAGTATTTTGGAGTGTCCTATGTAAAGGCGATATTTGCATTCATTAGTGCTGTTAACAATACTATATTCCACTGAATATAATAAAACATTTGCTCAGATATTTCTCAGGCTTACTTCTGGCCAGTCAAGGTGACTATCTGAGTTTTCAGTGCTTTGCTTCTATTCCTATTTGAAGGCAAATGTTGTACTTGATGGTCTTATGCTACAAACTTCCTATTCACAAAGAGGCCATTAACATTTAAAAGTAGGTTTTGTGGGGTTTTTTTTCTATTGCATTGTTTTTATTTAAAGCTGCTCTCAGAATAATAGTAACCAAATCGTTCAATAACCTTCTTGTCTCAGAAAGTCTCTCCATAGCTTAAAAGAATGTTTACTCTGAGGTTGTCTGTTTTAGCAAAAAAAGAATCATGAACTATGGCGGAACTTGGGAACTCTTGTGTTTGGGAAAGTCTGACTTGGCTCTTGCTTGCAAAGCTTGGTGCCAAAGTCTCAAGATGAAAGCATACATGTTTGCTGGACAAATTATGAACTTAAAAACAACCTGTCTCATATATTTGAAATCAAGAAGGAAATGGTTTTGGATGTGGCTGTGTCTGTTGCATTATGGAGCAGAAATGTTGTATGCTTTTGCATAAAACTAAATTGGATCCAATCAGAAAATCTGTATTCACAGACTTTTATCCCTTATACTTACCTGTGGTCAATGAGAGTTTCTTCACTCTGCTGCACTTACTAATAGACACCATTGATTGAATCTGATTTCTGTGGATAGAGCAGGATTATTGAACACCTTTCCCGATGTCTCTCACGCAGAGATTGTGTTTGGAAACATTGTCAGCATCTGTTGCCTTAATCTGAGGGACCTCTCCCCTGAGCTTCTCTTCATATATCTCTTTTGAAACATCACACTACTTATTTCCTCCTTCTTGTGTCTAAAATCATATCTGCATTCTTTCCAAACATCCCAAGAATGATTTTAGCTCTGGATAAAGTGTGAAAGAAAAAAGAAAGCAATAAACAAAAGTATAATATGACCTGACCAGTTAGAAATATCCACTTTGTAGTGGTTTTGACTAGCAGCCTTATTGACACTAAAATGAAATCTGAGGTCCTCTAGCCCTCATGTCTCCGCAAACCTGTGGGGGATTGTTTTTAGTCAGCAGAGGCACTGCAGCTTCATTAAATACCATGCAGAATGAGCCAGAAACAAAGACTTTGTTTGTGGGCCGAGAAAAAATCGACTCAATCTGCTTTCAGGGCCAGCGCTGAGATGCTGTTATTTGGATTTAGAGCTGAGCCAACCGCACATAGTCCTGGTTCAGCAGAAATGAGTGTGATAGTTTATGGTGTTTGGGGGCTTTTTAAGTCGTTTATCCTCTGCCTTGCTCTTCTTAGTGGAATTAATAGATCCGGCTGACCTAGACCCTGGTTTTCCTCTCTTCTTGACTCACTTTTGTAATCTCCTTTTTAACAAACTGTTGCTTTTGTTTTAAGTAATAAATGATCTAAATTTGAATATTACAAGTCCTTTTTTCTACTTTACCGTAGTAGCTCAAACCAAGGAAAATTGACCGGTTTCTTTTTATTGGTGGAATGAAGTAATCATCAATGGGGTTAATACTTGCTAAACATTCTCTTTAGCAAATTAATTTGTCAAATTATTGTGTTTTTTTTTTTTGTTTAATTGTAATATGTGATTATAATTTCTTATACGTTAGCAACTTTACTTTAAATGGCATAGACTAGCTTCTCTAGTGTTCTGTCGGCACCCATACTCACCTTGACAGACTATTTCATGAATCATTGGTGTGATTTTGAAGCAGTTGCTCACCCAGCACCAGCTGAGGCACCATGAATAAGCTTTAACACGAAACCCTGAAGCAGATCTTAGCACCGGTTGAGTGGTCAACTCTTTGTCAGTAGAGACAGCATTAGACCAATGCTGTCAAAGCTGAGACTGCGGAGTAGAGTTTGTGTGAGCAGACATCAATTCTACTGAAAAGGAAGGATGTCTAAATATTGGTCTGTCGTTGGAAACTTGGAGGAAGTGAATTCTGCAGGATCCTAACTGTCCTTAGAAAATCCCTAGAACTAACCAAAGGTGAAAAATGAACAACTGCGCCCGATGCTTAAGAGCTTAGAGGAGGTTTATCGAAGGGTTAAGAATATTTCATAGGAATTTGCATTTTGCTTCCTACTCAAGTCATCAAAAGAGCCAGCTTTCATTGTCACTCTTCTTACAAAAATGAATCTAATATGGCAATCCGAAACTCTTTTTCATTTGCACCACTCATTCAGCCGGATGTGTGAGCTCCTGTTGTCGCACATAGTTACACGAAAGGCCGCCTTGTTACATGAATCTTTGCATTGACAATTTGGTTTGGTATGTAGAGGCCTTAAGTCAGCATAAAATCTGGTATAATGTTTTAATGTATGGGCAATGTTTTTCTGCTTTTTGGTGCATATTTTCCTGGCTGGTCGCAGAATTGAGTTGATTATTAAATTGAGCATGTTTTTTCATGAACTTTTTAAAAAGTATTCTTTAATGGATCCTTGCTTCTGAGAACCCCCCTCACTCTTCTTCTTTTTGCAGGCAGAAGGTGAAGATAACCTAAAGAAGATGCAGTTAATGGAGCTGGCCATTCTCAATGGAACTTATAGAGACACCAACATCAAACCACGTAAGGGGGCTCACGTTCACAAGTCAACAGACTGGAATTTGATATGAACACACTCCAGAGATTTACACCACACCTACACCATCAGCTGTAACTTTGACGCAGGGATGGTGATAAAATTAGTTCTAAATCAATTCAGAGCTTCGAAAACACTTTGTACAGAGCTTTTTACAAATGTAGCCTGTTGTTCTAGCATAAATAAACTATTAAGGTAAAGTTCATCAAATGTAAAATCCTCGTGTTAATTCACCAAAACGGTTGATGAAAACATCCATTTATTTGCGAGTATTTCTGTCTTTCTGATCCCTCCCTCTTCTCCTTTCTCCTACCTCCTTTCAAAGCTCTTCTAAATGCAATCACAGCCTGCAAAATCCTGGTGTGGCATAAGGAATCATTTTGCTGCATGAGTGTGTGTTTTAGGTTGTTTTGGGGTCATAAATGTGAATTATTGCTTCAAGATGTATGAATATGACTGCCTGTGTTATACATATTCATTATGGCAATGCAGTTTCTCACTGGTGGAGAGATGGGACTTTTTTTTGTCCTATGCCAAGTAAAATGTGCATGAATGTATATACATGTTTGGCTTTGATAATGTTTGCATGCAGTAGAGAATATTTAAAAGGGATATTTGTTGTGTTAAGTCGCATTATGTTGGGTGTATCATTTCTAAATATTTTCCAGCTCTGCTGTGGTTTCGTCATCTGCTCATCTGGACTAAATGTCCTAGTGCAACATAGAGGTTTGATTCCTGGTACAAGAATCAGGTTTTCTGTAAAGACAGACCATCCCACAGACCCATGAGGTGCTGTTGGCTCTACATGCACTGAGATGTTGTCCAGATGTGCAGATGAGCATCACATTCTGTGTATCATGTATTAGTGCTTCTATTTTGATGATCAGTTTACTCTTGAGATGATCAATCATCTTTCTCCCTCTTTTGCAAATGATTAATTTCTTTTTATTGAATTTGGTTGTGGGTTTTGTTTAGTTTGCTTTTAGAGTATATTTGTTTTGTTGATCATTGATCATCGCATGGACTAATTTTCCTTTATTTTCCCCCACCCCCCTTTTTCCCCCTTTTTCTGTATTTCTGTTTTCCTTCTCCTGCCTGCGCTTTTCTCGTTTCTGTTATTTGTGGCTTCTGTATGTTTCTGTTTTCCTACTTGATCTCTTGAAAATTGTGCACACAATCACACTCCCTTTCTCCTATCACTCTATCTGTTCTATCACTTTTATCTTTGTCATTCTCTCTGTCTTCTTCGTTCTTTCTGTCTTTCGCTCTTTGGTTTACGGCAGCCCCCCTTGCATTCTCTCTTGCAGCAGCAGCCGCGGCTGCTCAAGGTCCGCGGTTGATTGCAGCCCCTGCAGGTCAAGTCCTCCCCCCGGCCACTCTCAGGCCCCCCACACCAGCAGGGACCCCGATCATGAACATCATTCGGCCCACTCAGATGGCAACAGTGCTACCCAACGGCACCCCAACTTTGGTGCCCCCAACGCCTGATGCAGGCATTATCTACACCACACCCTATGACTACCCGTATGCCTTGGCACCCACGTCTCTGCTGGAATATCCCATTGAGCACAGCGGAGTCCTAGGTAAGCGGGCGTGGGGGCTTGGCACTTCACCCTTCGGTACCCCGCTAGAGGGCACCGCTGGGGTGTTTTACGGGGGCTTGTTGGATGGGGTGTCACCCAGCCCTGTTCAGGACTCACTGAAAGGTAAATATGTAATGACTAGCTCATGCTAGCATCCTGAGTAACCTGGATTGTTTGAACCTTTTCTACATAGGCCCAACAAATTCTGTGGCTGAGACAGGTGGGGAATGCAAACACTAACATGCTTCTTAAGTGAGCATGCGTCTTTGTAAATGTTTACATTTTGCCTGTGCAAACGAAGTCTCCTTATTTTGTCGTTCATGCGGACAATGGCAGTATGCCTGCCTGCACATATCTTTTTTCTCTTTCTTGCCAAAGGCTTTGTCAGGCAGGCAACTGGTCAATCCCCTTGGATTTCTCTTGGCTTTTTAAATCATTCCTCTTTTCCCTGCTGTATCAGGCCTTGGTACCAGCTCCAAATAGCAGAGAGTGAGAGAAAGAGCCCCATTGGGGAGGTTTATTAAATTCTTTTGCTATTCTCTCTGTATTCAATTGTCTTACTTTTACCTTTATGAACCTGAGCACTTGACCCTGTTCTGAGAGAATTCTCCTTACCACCTCCCTAAGAGAACAGTCAGTGAACACGATAACCATAACATCTCAACCTTTGTCTGATTTGCCATCAAAGCAATGTAAACATGTAGAAGTCAGTTGTTTAAATGGAAATCGATGAGACCACTACTGAGATTAAGTACTTCTACTGAATGTTGTGCTTGTGTTTTGGTTGGAGCTAGTTTTATCTAGTCAGTGTTCGATTTACTGTAAAGTGTGTAAGTTTTAAACTTTTACACAAACAAACTTCGTAGTCTTTTTTTTTTAATTCTCTAACTGTTTCAATCCAAAAAAAAAAAAAAAACACCCCCAGACTAGACCATGTTCTCCTTCACTCAGACAATGTTCTCCCTCACTCGTGCTCACTTGATCACTGGGATACTGTGCAATCAAAAATGATTTGTTGGAGATCTTGTTTTGGATGTTAGGGTTGTCCTGACATTCTCCAGTACAAAGGATACACATTTTCCTTTACAATCTAATTCCGAAAGGGTGCCACCCATTTGGACTTTCCTGCCTGTCTCTGTCAGAGAATTTTGGTCAAACCAATTACTATGTAATTATAAATGGTAGTTTATACTAGTTTTTTTATGCATTTTTAAATAAATATGTTGCTATTGTACAATTGTAAACCATTATGTGCATACATTTAAATATAGATGAGAAGTCATGTAAAACCTGTCTCAGAGTTTGCCGGCTGAAAATAAACCATGTTTTCCAAATCTTTTTTTTGTCACTAAATTCTTTGAAGCAGGCTGTACTCCACAGGCTTTACATGACTACTGTTCCTCTGAACAGAGCTGTCTAACCTTGTGAACATGTTGTAATCTAGGTGCTATGGCTACTAAAGTGCGGAGACATGATTCACGGGTCCATCCTTACCAAAGGATAGTGACCACAGACAGAGGTTAGTTAGAAACGATACTTCTACCTTTTTACAATTCCTTGTGTTGCTTTGTTTATGAATGGGGGATCATACATGATGTACACTACATATGTTTGCATGGAAATGATGTGTATGGAATTCCTCTGGACAAAACCAGGTTTTAAACCTTGTAATCCTAAATATATGTTTTAGTAGTTTTATACATGCTGGTGAGGGTGTAAAATGCAAACAAAAAATGAAATGCATTCATCTGTTAATCCTTGAGGGCTCAACTGAATTGAAAATCACCACTCAGCTAAGAGTTTTTTTTCTTTCAAATTTCATATTCCATGGTTTGAAGAAAGTCAAAATTTTCTGTTCCATATTTTCATAAAGCACTTCAGTCATACATCAAAATGTCAAATCCAAAACGTGTTATTTTTTTCCCAAAACGTGAAAACTCCACGGCCCTCATTTTTTACAAAATGCTGCACACCCATATAATTTTATTTATTTATTTTTTTACTGAAACTGTTCAAAATGCAGTTTGTAACAAACAACATCGATATTGAATCAATTGGTCTGTCCGAAATAGATCTGGTAAACAGAACAATGACTTTGTATTGTATGAAATGATAATCAGATGGATAGAGAGAGTGAGAAATAACTTGCATGAACTATGAATCACCTTTCAATCTTGACAAAAAAATTGTATTCTTTTATGTGGCCAAATGCCTCACTTTTCTATTGATTCTATTTTCTAGTGATATACAATTCTATTGATTGTCATTTAGTAGGCAACTTGATTGTTAAACGAGGATTTTCAGGAGCCACACTTTTTTTACAACAGTGCGGCTTCATAGTGTTGAAACACACCAAACAAAAGGAAGAAACTGTTCCAATCTTCAGCAGCTTGTACCCTTAGCTCCCAAACTCTCATTGAGTTTTAAAAGGATGATGTAATTCTGTGATAAACACTTCTGAATATGTTGCAGGCATCAAAAATTCTGAGAAATGTTTGTCTTTGAGTTTTTGCACATCTCTTCTATGAGATGCTCACAGTTAAATACACTTTAAGGATTTGCGGGTCACTGTTTGTTTTTTGTTTACCTTTTACACCCTAACCAAACTTTTTTTGGAAAGTCTTTTTCATGGATGTTTACATTTTCTTTAGTGTGTTTAAAATGACCACTCGCCATCAAAACCTCTAGTTAAGTTCTTAGATTGTTACCTCACTACGTTTTGTATCTCAGGTTAAGCGCGTCATCTTTTGTATGTTTATCTTTTAGTGTGAAACTGTACTTCACATCCAGTTATCTTTAGAGTCTATTTTTCTAGCAGATTTACTTTTGTACCACTGAAAATAAAGAGAAAATCAAAAGAGACACCACAAGCTTTACCTGTTTATTTGAGCAACAAAAGTCTAGCTCTGATTCCCCTCACAACTAATTTCACTGTAACATGCATCTCGACTCGACACTAAAATGTTGCTAGTTTTTGTTTGTGTATTTTTTTTCTCGTTTGTCCATGTGATACCTCTCTGCTTTTGTTTATGGGAACATTGGGTATTGTAGTGCTTTAATTACATGTAATAACATCGCGACTGAACAGATCATGATTGCAGCATGTCATGATCATAACCAGGGTTAGCCCTTGTTTGTCTGTGGCCAGGTAATTATGGGGTTAAATAAAGATTGCATTCATTTTGCTGTTTAAATGATGTCATTCCGTTCTCTTCTTGCTAACTAATATCTTTTCTACCTTTTTGTTTTCTTTTTGTTTTTGTTTCTAACCACCTAGCCGCCACCGGCAACTAACAAATGACCTCTGAACTCTGAACTCTTCACCCAATGATGAGCCGCCCGAGCCTGCCTGCTGATCAGATTAACTGGTAATTGCCTTTTGCTAGCCTGGTGGACGCAGAAAGTGAGGCACCTGTCCAAGCAGTGATCCTAACACAAACCAACATAAAACACAACCCTCCATACCAACACGTTGTGTAGCGATAACAACAATGAGATTCTTTATTGTTTAGATTTTATTACAGTTTCTTTCTTTTTCTTTTTAAGTCTCAAACGACTGGGTGGATGTTAAAATGTATGTTTGCATCGCCCACAAATCTGCACTGAAGTTTAAAGCAATAAGAAGCGTCTTCTGCTCATTAAGCCCCGAAATGCATTGATACTCGGAAAACTCCATTAAAAAATGATGAAAAAAGAAATATGTAGTCATGTTGAACGGGGCATCAGGATGTTGTTGTCTATCCCCTTTCCCACCCACCGGAAATGTCTTTAAGAAATGGAAAAAAAAAAGAAAAAGAAGGAAAGAAACCTGCACTCACACAAACTTGTGTATTTCCGGTCCTTCTCTGATGTAATCCTGTGTTTCAGTCAATGAGTTTTACTGTGCTGACACATTCTGGGTGTGCCTGTCCAGCTGACTTAGAGCATGGCTACTATGACAGACTGCAAAAAGCTTGTTTGGATTTCTGCATTCTGTTACTTTCCCCATTCGGTTTTCTGATGTCTCCATGGATGTTTTTGCAATACTTGCAGGTGCTGCTTAGTGCAGCTTCTTAGCCAGCTAAGTGGGGGACGTTAGGCAGTGTCAGGCAGGGCAAGAGTTTGGGGTGAAGTGTTTTCAGAGCCTTTAAATCTAGGACATTCAGGGTTGGACAGCTGGGATATGAACCGGAAATAGTTTACTGAACTATGCCATCCCAAAAACTCAACCCTTCCCTAAATACAGTGCCTGAACTTTCTACAAATCTTTCTTTGAATGAGCTGTGAGCTAAAAGTAAAAATACTAGAAAAAAAAGAAAAGTATTATGTGTGTGCATTTAGCCAAAGGGTTTCATTTACTGAATTTCATATATATGAGTATGTACCTAACCGCCAAGGGTTCTGTCAGATTAGTCTAGAGTGTGAGAAGGTTTGATGTCATGCCTGTATCTGTTTTGTTTTCTTAGCGAATCAAAAGAATAATGATGACACGCTTAATAATTGTCCCGTAAGACGGTAATTTCCCTAAGTATGTACAAAAGCAATGAACACTACAGATATATGTGGGAGGAATCCAATACGATAAATGTACATTTTTTTTTCTTTATTTTATTACAATTTATTTAAACCGCTGCCCACCTTCCAAATTTAAACAAAACGAAAGGCAGGTTTACTTGTAAATGCCTTCATGAAGGAAAAGTGACTGTGAACTATTTGGATTTATTTCAGACCCCATTCACAATCCTCCTCATTTTCTCATTTTAGTACACCTTTCAAGAAAACATAGGATGTAAAAGCCATGTCTGCCTGTTTGGAATTGCTTTATACATACATGATATATATATAGAAAATGTACACAAATGTAGATACGTCATTGCTTATTAAAATAGAGCAAGATCAAAATTAGATACTTTTACAGGGTGCTGGAGAAAATATATATTTTTGGCAATTTTAGCTTTTTATACTTAACTTGCAGTTACTAAAATATGAAACGTCATACAAAAAAAAGTTAGTAGAATAGTAAAGTGAAAGGTGGCAAAGAAATGGTGCGTGATGCTATTGGTCAGGGGGAAAACAGACCAAAATAGTTCAACCTTGGAATGACGGTGGATTGAAAGAAGAGCAGTGTAGTTGGAGAGCTAAGTGCCTTACTAATGGTCGTTTCCTTTTTCCGAGTGTTACATTCTGTTCAATAATATCCAGTACCAACAAGTGCAGAGTGTGCGAGCGAGCGAGCGAGCAAGAGGAGAGTTTGTGTTGTAGAGGGAAGCACCCAGAGAGTTAAACCATGAAGCTGTTGCAGTGTTGTGCCACTCAATCTATTCTATGCAAAGGAATAGCAGTCATTTGACCAGCTAAACTATGTGCCATGATTCGTCTTCCCGACGTTCATTTGAACTCTTGTTCCCCATTCGAACAAATGTATTTTTTTCTTCCTTCTATGTTATCGCATTACTACTCTTTAATTGTGAGGACAGAGTCAACAATGCTGTCTGTATTTGGTTACTGTGATTTATTTTTTTTATAAGAACAACTGCCAATCATGATGTTGCTGAGGTCTGCCAGGGGGATGATGAAGAGAGATGCTTCTTTCTCTCTTTATTTGAGACTTTATCTGAAACCTCCTCCTGTTTCAAACTGCAAACCTTCGTCATCTTTCCTTATGCCAAGTGATGCTTATTTGAATGCCAATGAAGTATATGTAGGTTTGTTGTTTAATTTCATTTTCGATATAGCTTCAAACTGCACTCGTCTGAAAAGGAAAGTGCAAGGAAGAATTGAAAGCATTCATTTAGAGTATTGTCGAGTTGAACAGCATAAAGGTATTAGTCCACTACCTCCTCAGTGCCAAACCTTGGAGCCACGGGATCAAATCTGACACTAAACATGAACCGTTTCGCTCATTGAAACAAGTGGAGGTGTTCAGAGCGATATACTGGAACCCTGGCAGGCTTTACCACTGACTTGTTTCCACTTTTGTTACACAAAGAGGTCAATATCTTGTTTTTCCCTCTTCTCAGTGTTAGACCCATGTTTTCTAAGCGTATTGAAATAATGAAATGCAATATAAGAGAGGAGCAGAAGTGAATGCAGAGAACTGGACAGTATTAAACCGATCCCCTCTGCCGTGTTACTGTGTGCTGTTATTGATTTGGTGATGGGTTCTTCAATCAGGTGGCAGGATTGATCTCGTCCACCTGCAAACTTCATATGTAATAATGTACATGATTGCCATTGTTACAGGTTTCTAATGTATTTTTCTAACTTCATTTTCTATGTATAATTGTTATGTTTTCGGATCTATTCGTGATGAAACCCACTACACACCTTTTGTATGGTTTTAGTTCATGTCCTCTTTGTTTTCCTCTGGCCTCTTCACTCAGATCAGACTCCCTTAACGGGAGCCTTGCCTTCTCCGAAAATTTAGTTTCCTTCGGATTCTCGAGCTTGTTTAACTCATTAGCGACTTATGAGTTCCTCTGTCATAGATATTTTTACATGCTTGCATTTAGTTTTTATGGTGTATGCTGTTATTTTTTTCTTATTAACCTCCTTGGCATTTATTTTAATAAAACATTCTTAGTAAGACTTTTACTAACGTTGCTGATTATTTTGTGTTGTGTTCTTTTTTCATAACCAGTTTATTGAATCTACTACCTTGGGTCTGGTTCACGGACTAACACAATTAAATCTAATGTGTTTCTCACAAATGTACACACAGACATGCTTTTCCAGAGGCCCAGATGTATTTACACTACACTCACACACAGTCTAACCGGATAAATGTGCACGAGGCAGTCTGTCCTTCACGCCGCTCCTCACTCTTTGTTGCTATAGAGTCGTGTGCTGCCATTCCTTCTGTGTCTGCCTCACTGTTCACGTAGTTCGCTGGGATTTCCTCTATTTTGTTTCGGGATGCACGTCTTTCTCTAGAACTCAATTAAGTTGGGTTTTGGATATTTTCCCAAAACCCTGATGTAATTTAATTCATTACAAACCCATAAGAAATAGTATTTTTTATTTTTTTTAGGAAATCTTGGCTTTTACCCTCTAGTTTATAGTTGAAATGTGTTCTTATGATGGTAAGGTATTAGTAAGTCAGTACTAAACTACAACTAAGTTGTAATCAAAGCTAAAATTTCTTTAAAAATGTTGTTCTAGTGCATGTTAGGTGACCCTTTCTACAGTTTGATTGGGTTCTTCTGGGTCAATATGAATAATCAGCAACATGTTTAAGTTAAACCCCTTTTTTTCCCAAAATGCCTTCCAATGGAGTTGACCCATTTATGAGATTCTGAGCTTGTGCCCTCGGTTTTACCACTTGTCACTTAAAATTTTAAAGATACTCGAGGTTTTAACAGGGTTTACGCTAATCAGAGTCCTTAAAAATGTACATTTGCTTTATATTGAGTTGTCAAAAAGCTCAAGATTTGACCTCTTTAATCGTTCAACTTCGTAAAGTGATGTGTTTTCACAAGTCAAAAGTTCACTCCAGCGGGATTCGATATTGCAGCTTATAAGGTTACGTTTGAAAAGAACCCACTTTAATTCTCCACTGTGAACTCAGTTTTTTTGTTGAGCCTAAAGGTTTGTCTCTATTTTTAATAGACTGCCTACATCCACGTGATGGCAATGGTAGATTTTGTCACCATAGCTGTTGACTGGGCAGGGATTTTTCTTCAAGACATGTGGGTGCGATTTGTGATGAGTCCTTATTATTCAGCTAATTTTTCTCACTAATAAACAATATTTTTAGTGTGGAAACACTCAGAAGTGTTTATGAGGTTTCTTTCAAAATTTGCATGCATATGCACTTTTACACATTTACCATTCTCGCATATTTGTCTGAGCACACTAGAGGCAGATTTGGGATTTTCTTTTTTGCTGAATACTGTGCAGGTTTGGGTTTTACAAATTGGGAAGCCATGTTAATGCTAAGCTGCTGTGTAAACATTGATTTATAAAAGCATTTCTATGGGATCAAATATTAAATGTAGAGCCACTCAAGTTTCTTTCAAATATATTTGTGTTCCGCTTGGGATTTCTTATGGGTTTGGAAATAACATTATTGGTTTACAACATATTATGAGGGGTGCTTCGAACAGCACATAATTTCTTACAGAACCTTATGAAAACTGGAAACAATGCAATCAGGGAATGAGTTTCTGAATATGGTGCTTAATATAATTGTGGGGAGGAAAGTCTAGTAACGACTTGGTGAGCCTCAGGAATCCTTGCCTTTACTGCAGCTATTGAATGTAGTTTGTTGTAGCGTGACTCAGTCCCATGTCTGTGCTAATTGATCTCCAACCTGCCCCAGATTCACACTTGCATCTGATCCTGCCTCTGCCTCCTCATTCAGCCGTCAGACTTCATATGTGAAGCTTTTGAAGGCTGTTTGACCTGCAGAGGCACTGGAGAGATTTGTCTGCCTGCATCCAAACACTAACACTAGACTGCCATTGTAGGAACTGTTTGTATCTTGTTGCCATGGAGAGCAAATGTAATGTCATCCCTGATTTATTTGTGGAATAATGGAGATTAGGTGGCATTCATACACTATTTTCTGCAAGAACCTATTTTGTAAACAACCCAAGCACAAACTGGTGTGGTGATGTAATTTCCATATTATTAATTCACACATGTTTTTGTTCTTTGAAACTGCACAGTTAAGTGTTTTGTATTTAGAAGCCTCCGAATGAAAAACATTTTATATTTTCGGTGACTGAAGTTGTATTCATCTTCATTTTGAAGAGTGATCAATAAAGCCTTAATATTATATTAATAAAGGGAAGGTTTCTCAAGTAAACAAAGCCCCCAGGAACTGTTTCCTGCTTTTTTCCTGAACAAATATATTAAATATAAGCAGTAAAACCATTATCATGTTGTAGTGCGTTTTTAAAAAGGAAGTCTACAAAAGCAGAATACCAGGATTTGTGTAAAAAGATTGTCTTTCAAAATTTGTATTGTAAATTAGATTTTATTTTTTTTCTGTTGTAAATAAGATTGTTAAAATAAGAGCAGATATTGTATTTGAGATATTGGATCAGAACTCACACACAGGTAAGCTGCAATAAATGTTATGAACACATTATAAACATTACCATTTAATTTAAGGAAACGGAACTCTATTAAGATCCCGACATTTTATGTGAAGAGTGAACTTGGATTAATTTTAGTGAACGTGTTTTCAAAAGAATAATGTTGCAATTGTGTTTTGTGAAGGAATATTTGAATTAAAATAGTAGAACCATTTGTAACGGTTTTAATCATCTTAACAAAACCAGTTGTTGCCAAACTAAATAGTTATCCACGCAATAAACAGTACTGTGCTAAGTTTAGGCTTTTGAGAAAAAAAAAAGACTGCTCTCAGAAATAATAAATTCTAAATTGAATCATTTGGGTCACGATCCAGCATCAACGCATTTGGGTACACTTGCCCAAACTTGATTTTTGAAGGATGATTCACCAATTATTCCAAACGTCCCACGTAGGATGCAAACTGACCAATAACAGAAAAGAAAACTGCGGTGCAGGAGAAACTGGGTGAGGAACAACCAGACTTTGCTACCAAGGTGAGATTAAGACAATTTCTTGTCATTGCACAGCAACAGAACACAAGATGGTTACACTGCATCAACAAGGTCCCTCCCAGACAAAGATGTTGAAGCAAACTGGGTTTCAAGATGTGCTGTTTCAGCTCTTGACGAATGAAAGACACATGGAGCTAACTGTCCTCTGTAGAAAGGGAAACGTCCAGCAGTGCCATCCGTTGTCATAAGCAATGGGTCTCAAGTGCACTTATTTACAACAGAATGGTGTCTGTCTAAAAGTGGTCTTCATGGAAGAGGTGCAGCTAAAAAGCCAAACCACTCCAGTAAGAACAAACACAATAAGGTGCAGAGAAATGTCAGCGGGTGCTCTGGAGTGATCAGCAAAAATTATGTCTGTGTGAATTTGTCTGTGACAGAAAGCAGTTTTATCCTTCATGGAGCTGGAGAGCGGTACAGTAATGAGTCTTAGCAAGCAACCGTGAAGCATGGTGGAGGTTCTTTAGAAATTGGGTCAGTCTTGGTTGTGTCCTCAATGCAAGACATACAGGCAGATCCTAATCCGTCATGCAATGGAATTTTTTTCTGGAGCTGGAGAGCAACCACAGAGATAATTGAGAGCTATCTTCAGCAGAGAACGAGACCCGTGATCGCTCTATTATCTTCCGTGTCAGAAAGATCCTCCAAAGATCTGTGGTCAGTTCCTTCAAAAGCTGTGTAGCTACAAGAACTGCTGATTTAAGAAAATAAATAAGTTAATTTATTTTATTTTTTTTATAAAATTTAAATTTTCAATTTTCTTTGACAAATGACCATGAAATTTGGGAACATTGCCTGTAACATTTAGAATCTAATAAAAAAAAATTCATTTGACTGTTACAGGGTTTTTAACACCATACTTTGTTTAAACTTATAGCAGCAATATTAAAAAGCTCACGTTGAAGTCTCCAAACCGAAAATGATGACGTTTTAACCTTTTTTTTCAGCTTCGATTCCCTAACCGGAATAACAAAACAATCTACTGTTTACTTAATATATTTTATAAATGAATGAGAAGTAAGATTTGATAAATATTTCCTAGCTAAACACTTTTTCTGCAGTTCAGTTATTTAGGTCATGACCTTAGAGACTGATGCTAATGTACTGTTTAGATTCTGAGTAAATCTCTTGTTTCTGCAATTCAGAATTGAATCTCAGATTAAAGTCCGTAAGACCTGAAGTGGAATGCAATACGGGTCTTTATTTTGTTTGGGAAAGTTTAGGCACAGTTTGATGCTCAAAGCACCTGGATGCTTTGCCTGTGGCTGATCTCAGCTCACACTTCCCCGGCGTCTTTCTCAACTCTTTCCAGGGGTTTCTGTGTTTTGTGTGAAGGTGGAAGTCAGTTTTGGCCAGCAGAAGTCGCAAGATCAAAAGAGTGTTTGTAACTGGAGCAGCTGGCAGCTTTTTCAAAGAGGAAGAGCGGCGAGGGTGTCGCTAGAAACAAATGATTCCAGTTCCTGAGGAGTAAATGAGGCGCATTCATCAGGACGCAGCTGCCTGAGAGGGTGAAGGAGAAGGATTCTCTCTTCTCTGGTTTCCTGGCATCTTGTGGAGCTTGATGAATAGTGTCTTGTGCTTCAGGTCTCAATGCCCAGCTGCCACGAGAGAACTTTCTATCGTTCTAAATCCTGTTTAATTGTAAGAGCCTGTACTGCTCTCAACAAAGCAGTGATGAACTGGTAAAACTGTCACAGCTTTGTCATTAAAATATCATTCCACATGGAATCACAAAGACTTGTGGGAAACCCTAATAAAAATAAAGAGGCTTTATGAACATTATTCATTCACACGCTGGTGGTGACAGAACGCGGCTGCCATTTCGTGCCTATGACCTCGTGCTCACCACCAAACACACCCCACCAGTCAAACCCATCCTTACAGGTAAAGTGGCTTGCCCAAGGCCACAACAGCAGGGGTCGAACCACCCACTCTCTGGTACTAGGAAGACCAACACCACCAGTACGTCTCTCTCAGCCCCATGATTATTTGGAAGAGAATGCGCGATAAAAAGACCAAGTAGTGGTCAGAAGAAACTGAGCTTATCCCCTCCATCATGTTTACAAAGCAAACCGAATGGCCCTCATTCTTTCTCCAGCATACTAAAATAACAGTAAACATGTTAAAGCGCATGGAAAATGCACAGGCAGGTCCCTTAAAGTGCCCCAGTGCACTTTCTGCTGAGTTTCTGAATCACCAATCGTAGATGAGAGGTCTGTATCTGCAGCGAGCTTCCTCCTGTTCTTGCTGCTGGTGTAAACATTAAAACCTGTCAAACAAACCTCTCTTATCAAAAGATTTCTGCAGAGAAAAAGCTTGAGAGAGGAAAGTCTTCCCTGAGGCCGTGGCCGTTGAAACACACACTTGCACTGGACAAGTGTGTATTAAAGAAATCAAAGATGGAAGAAATGCTTTATAGTAATCCACAGTCTACAATTTGGTGGTGGTGGTGGGGGGGGGGGGTAATAAAAAATATTTGTTCCACTCTCACATTTACAATTTGTTCATCTTAAAGACAGGTTTTGCATTTTTTACATAACCAAAAGCTGACCTTTGGAAGAGATACAGGGCTCTGCTGTCTGATTGGCCAAGATTAGGGATGCACAGATACTGGTAGTTGGTATTGGGCCCAATACTGAGCTCATGTATTCGTAAAAACACTCCGATACCAAGAATCGATACCCTGTGACAGAACCGTCAGTGCACAGAGACTCGTGCAGCAGAATGATCAGGCTCAGCGGAGTGGAAATGTTTCACAATTAAGATCTTTGCACACTGAAGTCCTAAACAATCAAACGAGCAAAATTAAAATTGAGCTCATACAGACTGCCTCTGAATAATTTGTTTGTTAAAAATGACTCCAAAAGCCCAGACACCTCCGTTACTTGACAGATTGACACATTGAGAAACAGGAGATGAAATAACACAATTCTAGACTGACGATGAAGGCGCAAATGAACTGCCAACCACCAGGAAGTTTGCATATTGTAGTGGTTGCATCCAAGGGTGAAATGGAGGATGAACTGGCGAGCAGGTAACTACCGCTTCTTCTTTCTTACAGCAGATGGCTGGACGTTTAGCTAGGCTCTTTCAGTCAGAGATTCACAGTCATGTCCTCAGCATTGTGCCCTTGAGCAAAGACATTCATCCAGCCAATTAACCCAGGGGGATAGCTCTTCGTTTACTGAGAAAAGAGCATTTCTACAGCACACAGTTTCTATAGATAGAGCTGTTTGCTTGTCATCAACGGTTCTCTCACTCTGTATTTACTGTTCTCTGTTTCCGCTGCACGTGATGGAGAAGCCTCTACTCTGCAAGGTCCGGAGCAGCTCTGGAAAATTAATTCAATGTGACAGGCACATCTATTTCCCAGGCAGAATCACTGTTGCGCTGCGGTGCAGATTACGCGCTGCTCTCCACAGGTGAGCCATGACCTGCACAAAGCAAACAGCGTCAAAGCCGTGCAGCTAATCATCACATTCATGCCTCACTTCCTCCTCATGATGCAAAGCACTGCAAGAGTGAGAGAGAATAATTAGCAAATAATTACACAAGAAGGCCTTTTCCTTTCTTGATTTGATTTTAGGAGGTCACGGTGACATCACTATTTAAACTGATTGCAGGGGCCATTGGGAAATCCTAATTACAGTCTCATTCAGTTTCACTTTCTTTTGGACAAGTCACAAGAACTGTAAACGAATCAGACTTTTATGTTAAATATTGCAGGTAAGTGTTATGAAATTAAAAAGAATGTATAGCATTAATTTAGAGTGTTGATTTCTTAACTTTTGTAATGAATAAACAGTAGAATTTAAGTGTTTTTTAACGCTCCAGTAATGCTGAGTACATTGTGGTTATTACATAAAGAATTGATTTTTTGCGCTTCTTTCTAAATTTACTGACTACAATTTGCTCATCCACAACAATAGCATCACTCGGTGCATTTTTTGGGCCTAAACATGCTTGAAAAGTAAACGAATTTCACACTCATGTCAGAACTGGTGAAAAGTCACGTGAATGTGGTTGGAAAAGTGGGTGTGGCAAAATACTTATATAGCACCACCCAACCCATTTCAGCTGATGTTGTGCTCTCGTACACAAATGTATTTGTCACACATATGTAGGGTAGCAAGAGTTAAATATAATATGGATATGGATTATGTTTCCAAAATCGTCAAGAATTCAGCTATTTCGCAAAAACCTTTAAAAATGTTTTACATCAACAAACTTCTTCTAAAAATTCATGAATTCATAAAAATCATGTTTTATTTTCAAACTACATTAATCTGTGCACACAGCAGCCATCGAACATTTTGCCATAAACAGGAAGTCTTTTTTTTTCATAACAGGAAGTTATACGTCACAAATTTAGCAACTACGTTAAAAGTCCATGTCTGAACTTATCTACAGCATACACTCTCGGTTATAGTGCCACCAGGTGGCCAGTACAGCATTTAATATTGATACGGTACTTCTTGTTAGCAATTTTGAAATATGCGACAAGAATCTTGGCAAAAAATATACCAAATAATATTTAGACTAATAAATCATTAAGTTTTATGATATGGTTTTCTTTTCCTTTTCTTTATTGTTTTTTTTGCCTCTATTGTTCAGTAAGTTTTACTATTGTAGCTTGAATAAATCTTCTAAGAAGGATTTGTTGTAGTGCACCGAGAGGCCATGGTGCTGGAGATCCCTTTGATCGCTGCTTGCAGCTTTGATTCTAGTTATTATTTCTGCTTTATTTCCAAGTCCCCTGCAAAAGTGCACTGTATAATTGTCACTTAACACAAAATAATATTTTTTATAACAAAAATAATTATAATTCTATTCCAGTGTCTTGCTTTTGCATAGATTTTATTTTTTTGTTGTTTTTGCAATGCTTACAATATTAAAAATAGACCAAAATAAATGATCAAATCATTTTACTGAACATTTGACACCATCACTTGTAAGTTTACACCATTGATTTTTTCTGTTTGAATGCACCAAACTAAAGCAGCACTCTTCAAATATAAACCGCAGCAAAATTTCTAATTTTACAAGTCCAATGCAGCGTCCATGAATGCTACAGATTTTCTTTTGTTTTCCGCTTGACCTTTTGGATGGCAGAGAGAAATCCCCATCTACCTTCAGCAAACTGAGTCAGAATTTGCAGGAGAGAATCTATCTGAGTGTGACCCGGCTGGGCCTGAGGCACAGCATGCGTGTGTGTGTGTGTGTGTGCGTGTGTGTGTGTGTGTGTGTGTGTGTGTGTGTGCGTGTGTGTGTGTGTGTGTAGGTTTTATAGTGTGCGTGCGTGTGTGTGTGTGTGTGTGTTTGAATGCTATCATGCTTCTGTGCTGAAGGAACGAGTTATTCCAGTCAAAGCTTGAACTCACCGAGGGGCTTGTACGCGTCAGTTCTTGTCAGATGCTGCCCTTCTTTCCCCATCTCCCCCTCCATCTCTCCCTACTGTGCCTGCTGGCCTTCTTTTCTTTTCTTTCAGTCTTTGTCTCGTTCCATCTTTCCTCACTCTGTGAGTTGTGCTCCAGTAGACCTGCAGCTTTTAATGGCTATATGAAACAGCAGAAAGCAGCGGGTGCGTTGAGTCAGTTTAGCCTGCGGACACAGACTGACTGTTTATCGCTGAGCTTGTCGTCGATCTGCAGCTCTCTACATTCACAGATATATTAAAACACCACAATATAGAGAAAAGTCTTGTGGGGTGTCTAGTGAATGGAGCATCCCTGGCCTCCATTCCTCATATCAGCCAAAACGAGAGACTGAAGCAAGTGAATAATGGTGGATTTCATGTTTATAGGTTTGCTCCTTGCTGTAATCATTGAAACGATGCACAGCCTAATCTCAAAGCGAGTCATTTGAATACAGTAAACTGCATGAATAATAGTGACGTGTTGTGAACAGTGTATTTTATAGCATCACATTCCTCTTAGTATAATTGTGACATAATGGGGGCAGTGGTTTTAAGTACTGTGCTATACATTTCAAATATATTTTCTTGGTGAAATTGTGCTTTTTCAACAATCTTCATCTGCTAATTTCAGCAAAGAAGTAAAAAGATAAAAGATCAATGAAGAGTGCTTTTGATTATTAGACAAAAAGTCAAACCAAACTGTAAAACCCAGAGCATACATCCATGGAAAATCTCTAGTTCACCTTGATGGAGTTGTAATGTAACCAAGACAAGAAATGAACTTGATTAAAATAGCAAAGAAATACAGAGCTTAGCTCCTCGGAGAGGGAGAGAGGGGGGTTCCGTAACATTTAAAGTCTATTCACGCACCTCTGTGAGAAGATATGCTTTCAGTTTCATTTTATTGATCCCAAATCAGTGCCATATAGTGGTAAAAAAAGGGATAACCCTTGGAAGTACAAGACCTGTGAAATGGCTGTGTTTTTAAAAGTTCAGCCACAAAAAGTGCTTGGAACATTGTCAGGAGAAATTCACCAGCTTTTTGATTTTTGACCTTGTCTTTGCTTTTTTGGGAGATTTATGAATTTTCATTCAACATAAAACCAGTTTGTTCTCAAACTGTCAAAATGTAATACTCGAAACTGTTTTTTTTTTTTGTACAGTTTTAGGCTTGTTGTGGAATTATTCTGTAATGTAATTGAAAAATACTTTTTACAAAGAAACTGGGTTGTATTGAAAAATGATATCAAGCACATTTTTGCAGCCAAAAAAAAAACAACGTTTTAGTGATAATTTATTAGATCAAATTGTGAAATACCAAAACACTCAAAAAGACAGCTCACTTATGAGGGTTAACTGCTAACTCGTGTTTATGGCATCAGCAGTGTTTTCTTACCTCTGAACCTCAAGATTCTACTCCCAACCTTCCCCTAGCATATATTTATATAGAAGCAGCTCTTAAACTGTCAACTATCATGGTGTTTTCCTCTGGATGGTGTCTCCATATGATGGTACCGGACGCTTACGCCATAATAAAAGTCCCAGATTTCAAAATGTAATCAGATTTCTTAACAAAATAATGAATAAAATAGTGTCATTTATTTACATTTCAAGCTACCAGTAGAGTAAATTTAAAGTTCTTTCCAACCGAATGATAAACATATCAAACTGGTAGCCAATCAGCAGCAAGGGGCATGTTCATTTTTTGAAGTTGAGATTTCAGAGCTCTGGGCAGCATAGTGAAAGCACAAAAGTGGAGAAAACTTTGTCTTTTCCTCACTGGAGAGAATTCAGAGTTCTGAAAGTAAGCAAAATAGCACTGTATTTTTCACCACTGGTATTTTGGCCTTACAGTGGCGTTTAATAATAGTGAGGATGATTATTTGAGATTTGTGCATGTTATCAAGCATAAATCCCCAGGGTATGGATTTTCATTCGAAAAGTTTTGGTTTCATGATGATTTAAAAAGAGTAAACTCAGTTGTTTGACAATAAATGGCTTCACCCAACCACTATCTATAAGTCAGAAAAAGGTTTTGCTCACATTTTCTGAAAAATGGCCAAGAAATCAACAATTAGCTTCGGTAAGTGAACTTATGAGCACAACTGTAGCACTTGCTTGATGTCTTTACGCCATTTTTAAATGCATTTAGCTTAAACTCCAGCAATTATCCATCTCTGCCTCTTGGTTCTGCATGATCTTTTGCACGAGCGTAACCATTTTCCATATAGCCGACAGTGATACAAAAACACATTGTACATTGTTTACCATAGTTCTTCAAATTGGTGTCACTCATTACATCACACCGTCGTTGGGCTAACTCCACCAGATTCCACCATAGTCATCCATTTCTGTTTATTAAAGCGAGGTGTGGTTCTCCAATAATGTGCTAATGGTCAAAGGGACACATTTCTGAATGGAAACCCATAGATGGCACCTTTAAGTTTGCAAGCAGGGGTCAAGTAGGCCATCCAAGGAACAAAGAGCACAACCTCCAGCAAGGAGGGATGACAGAAGTGCCTGGGGCTCCCTGGATAAGTTCAAAGGACGATGGTGCAGAGGCAGCACGTCGAGAAGCTGGCCATCTCATTCGCTGGAGATTGGCCATTGGGATAGGCACATGATCAGGCCACTCTATAGCGTCGAAGCTCGGTTGTCAGGGTCTTTGTTAAGACAACCCCTAGGGAGCGTAGTTTGCTACAGGGTTTTCCCAAATGAAAAAGTAAAATTCTACATGTGAGAATTTCTCGCAATGTGGATTCGATTTCAAATTGGATCTTTCCTCTTGGAATTTAAGTTGAAGCCTACAATCTACTCCCCCACCGATTCCTCACAGAGTTCAGACCACAGAAGGCCAGTTTCCTTCGCTCTCTCTTACTCTTTCTCTCTTTACATCAACAAAGCATTCATTTCCCAACTCAAAGGCGACCCAGCCGAGCATGGCAGGCAAGAGCGAGATGAACTGCTGTCCTCATTCATTCTTGTCTGTTGCTGCAATGGCCCGTGTCATGTTTGACTGGATCAGTTTGGGCCGCAGCAGACTGCACTGAATTCAACTGAGTTGTGTATGCGTGCACGAGCCACAGAGACTTAGATACTCTTCCTTTCACAGCAGAGCAAAACACTGCCGAATATCCACATTTCTTAAGAGACATATAGACCAAATCACGAGCATTCCACTTGCTCACCCTTGGAATCCATGCCAATCCCTTCTCTGCGCTCTTTCAAGTCAGTATTTAGCAGTCTTTGGACTGTTAATAAAAAGACACGCATTAGAGCATCTAATCTTTTTGTGTCAGAGGAATAACGAAGCTTTTCGACTTCGTCCCCATCTAGAGGACACTTTTGATGAACATCGGGAGTCTTAGCACAAACCAATTAGAAATTCTCCTGCTGCTTTAAAGCCAGTAATGTGTGCTCATCGTCTACAGATCAGCGGTGGGCTTTCCTGCTGCTGCCTGCTGTTTCACAGGCACATTCATTATCTGTTGTTTGGACAGGGATTATGCTGATCAGGCCAGCTTAAGGCTTCAGATATAAAGACTCTTAATATAATTCGTCAGTCAGGCTGAAATGCCATGTTATTTCATGCCAACCAAGCACACCATAAAACTTACCCGAAGTGCAACTCAATAGAAAGAATAGATTGAAAATATTTTTCTTCCTTTCCACACAAGCCAGCGTGTATGCTTTATGCTGCAACACACAGAATGTTCATAAAGGCAGTGGTGGGCTTAATCAGTGGAGCTGTATCTGACTCGGTCCACCTTTTAGTTTTCACACATTACACACTTTTTAAAATCAACATATTTAAGGCCTTTACACACCAATCGACTTGAGATTCACACAGATGGCTTTTCAGCTGGGCGCTCTTCGTCTGTGTGGAGGAATTCTTGATGCAATGACACACCCTGCCTGAAGGTGGCGTTTGCAGTACAACAGATCTTCTCCGGGCCACATATATATTGTACTGTTGGTGGCTGATCACAGGGAGCTGTTTGGCAGAAATGTTTAGAGGAGAGAGGATTTGTGCTATTTATTTCCTGTTTCCTGTAAGATGTTGCTATGAAATTGTGATATGAGCGCCACTGAGAGTCTCTTTTACGTCCTACTCACATCATCAAAAGAGGCAGCTTTCATCGGTTATCCTTCTTTAAAAAAACAGATCCGATATGACAGTATGAAACTCTTCTCGTTGGCACCACTCGTTTGGACCGATGTGTGATGTCCCGATGGCTCCCATTTGGTGTCTACTGGTCTGCTGTTGTCTTCCTATGCAAATCTCATTCAAATCTGATTAAAAAACAGACCCTCTGCAGTGCAAGCTAATGCAAGTAAGGTCATCAGTTCTGTCACTAAAGGCCCTGATCGGCTCACTGACACGGCAGCATGTTGAGGTAAAATTTGATTTGACAAAAAATGTGAAAACACCTACAAATGTTCTAAAAAGTTGACATAAAATGCCAAAAGAAATTTCTTGGCCATTTTTCATAAAATATGAAACGTTTTCGCCACTCATAGTTAGTGGTTGGGTGAAGCAGTCTATTGTCAAAATGTGTTTAATCTTTCTATATCATAATGAAACAAAAACTTTCCAAATGATTTCACTTCAATGGCAGCCTGAAGTCTCTTGGTGTAGTTGTTGATGAGGTTCTCTATCTTTTTGGCAAAAAGCCTCCAACAATTCTCCTCAGATAGCTTCAATGATATTGAGGTGGCCACTCCAGAACCATCACTTTGTTCTGGTGTAACCAATGACAAGTGGACTTGGCCTTGTGTTTTGGATTGTTATTGTGTTGCAATGTCCAGCAATGTCCCATGCTCAGCTTCAGGGCTGATCTTTGCTGAGTGCAAATTTTCCTCCAGTATCCTTTGATAACATGCTGCGTTCATCTGAAGACTTCTTGGTATTTTGTTGATGTTGCCTTCCATCCTGAAGATCTCTTGCACTACAGATGTAGATGTAACCCCAGACCATGATTTTTCCACCACCAAACTTCTTTGTTTTCTGGTGAATATCGGATGCAGGTTCTTGTAGGTCTCCATCAATATTTGAGGTGACTGTGGTGTAATTTAACAGAGAATTTATCTGAAAAATCCATTCTTTTAGCAGGCTACGTTCCTTGGCAAAGCCATTTGTTTTTCAATTGTCTTTTGTTTAGTGCTGGTCATTTGTGACAGATACTGATGGTATCAATGTGCTTTACACAAGAATTCAGGGATGCATAGAAGCTCTTGATGTAGTGACTCCAGCTTCAGTCCACTACTTGCAAAGCTCCCCCAAACTCTTGAAAGTTCTTAAGGCAACATCTCTTTCTCTTGTTTGCTGGTGCACCTTTTATCTCAGACAACAACCTATTTGCAACCTGTGAAGGTCCTACCCATACCTTTCACCCAGTGTGCACTGCTGGATAGAAAACAGCAGGTCCATGTGACGTGGAAATTAAAAATGAATGAGTAAATGAAGGAATGTTTGTATAAGAATTGTTTTTTTTTTTCAGAAAGCATCATCTTGGGCAGATCTGTTCAATGCGAACCAAAGGAAAGAACCAGAAAGAGACATTTTTGTTTTATCTTCTCTCAGTCTGTCTTTTCTTAGTCTTACTTTGGTCAAATGGAGGCCAGACACAATATCACATGCTCCTTGAAATGACATTACCTTCCCTCTGTTGATGTTTTTTATATTGCATTTCATAACAGTCATCTTATTGTTCTCTGGACCAGATTTATGTTGAGACTATTGCTTTCTCAAGGTCATGGTTCTGGAGCCTGTGATTGGGTTTGTAGGCCTTCTATTATTGAATGCTAGAATGGCCTGTTCATTGTCCTGAGCATTAGCTGGTTCATCTTCAGTTGCATCTCGTTGGGCCTTTGGAAATCACATACTTTCATGTGGCCTTTGACAAGTCATTGTTTAGCCTTCACGCATCATTCAGAGACCTGCAGTGTATTTGCTGGATGCCTACTTCACAAGGACGTGTTGAATTTGTACATTTCAGACGGATCTTTTTATCACAGGTTTTTCTATGTCTTTATCCCAATCATTTAATGAAAACCTTTCCTTAAAATACAGCAAACAATGTTGTCACAGGATGACGTCATATCCAGGGATCAATGGCTACACATCTGATACTTCTCAGGTCCAGTAATCCCCATAAACAACACTCACCTCTTCGCAGTCACCACATCTACCAATCACCGTCATCCCCTTCGAGTTTAAAGACTGCAACTCCCAGAAGCCCATTATCCACCGTCGATCTTCCGTGGATTGCTTCTGATGAGAATATATAAATAATATTTTCCAGAGAAGACAGGAAAGGGCTTGAAGTCCAAATATTTACTAAAAATTCATGAATAACACATGACTGATATATCTGGGTGTTCTAACTGCATTACACAACGGCAAAGCAACGTTACTCTTCCGTCGTCATGCGTTAGCTCACGTGGTCTTCCTTGTGACATTGTCTTATATATGTTCTTAAAAAATACAATTTAGCTGAAGTGTAGCTCTATTTGCCTCTGGCCTTTTGGGTGACCCACATGTCCGACGTGAGTCGTTCGCCTCCTGAAATCGTGGATTGTACAGAGGTAAAGGCGCTCGGGGTGATAACACAGGTCTATAAAAGTATCTTATTGATTAATTTCAAGTAATAAAAGAAATCACTCATTTATTCTCTCAGTTTAATATTACTCTTAATACTCAATGATTATAACATAATACACCACATGGTTAAACAAAATGAAATTGTGGGGAGATACTTAAATTATCCTTCACTTCCTAGACTCCTCTTTACCCTCCCCGTGTTCGCTAGAGAGTTCTTTTTATGTTACTCACCTCTGCTTCTGATGACCAGATCGTCCAGTTCCAGTTGCATAGTTGCCTCTGGATGTTGTGATGACCATCGCATAATTTAGCAGATGCTCTTATCCAAAGGGGTTTACAATTTCGGAAGTAAACATAGCAGTTTGTTTCAAGGACTGATTTTTTTTTTTATTAGTTAGTTAAGTTAGTTATTTAGTGAAGTTAGTAGGTGCATTAGCAAGCGGAGCACCCCAACCAGTTGAGTAAATTGCATCTGAGTATTGTGGCTTGAACACTTCTGAGCATGTGCAGACTCCTGCTTGTATGTTAATTTTGGTCTCAATTTGCCCAATGGCACAAAGGGATGACTGTATGTAACTATTTCTGCTATTTCTGGTTTCTTAATAAATACAGGGAATGTGGTCTGAAGCCGTGTGCACCCATCATCTCCCAAAACAGAAAAAAACATCAAGCCTGCTTTTGAAAATATAGGAAAGAAGGATTTGCTCGCATACTCACCTTGACAGAACAGGGAGCTCTCATGTTCTATTTACAAGCCCGAGATCAAATCCCATTTGAGATTTGTGGCATAAAAGCACACATGAAGCCAATCACTTCCTCAGCAGTCATGTAAACACTACAATCTGAAACATAGGGTTGCTGTAACCCAAGATGTCTCTAGCATCTCAAGCTTCACAGAATCTACAATATCCCTTTTAAAAATGATAACACAATTATTATTATTATTCTTAATTCCAAACACTGCCTTACTAGTACCAGGTAGGGCCCACTTTTGCCTTCAGAAAGTCGATAATCCGTCATGGCATTCTCCTGCTCCACCACATTCCAAAGGTGCTCCCTTGGAGTGACATCTGGTGACTGTGGAGCCATTTACCCACAGTGAATGAAAGCACTCTGAGATGGTTCACAATTTATGGACATGGAGTGACCATTGGAATGGCGCAGGAGAAATTTGGACTATACAAACCATCCAACAGTGGCACCCGTTTCGGTCTTCTGCTGCTGTAGCTCATCCGCCTCAAGGTTTGACATGCTAAATGTTGTGCATTCAGAGATTTTTAATCACCCATAATAATGAACTAAATCATTACCCCAATCAACATCAAATCCAAACAAATTCATCTTCTAACCTGCTTATTATTCCCTTTCGGGAAAACCCAAACTAATTTAATAAAATACACACTTGAATACATAAATCAATGTTTCATCATGCTCATGAACCAAAGACTTAAAGTCAGTCGCCCACCAGAAAGAGCCCGCCAGGCATCAGAAAAATATATGCTCTTCCATGCTAAGTCATTTCACCTCAACAACAATAAAATTCACTCCTGAACACATTGTTTTAGAAAA